>JANAVB010014596.1:2762910-3012910 GCA_029216955.1 Iris pallida | reverse complement strand
AGGTTAAACCAGTTTCTAGCACAACACAAGTCAAAATATCTAAAAAATTATAAAATGGCCAAAATGGCTAAAATGACTAAAATACCCTTTCTATGAAAAAGTGGATGCTACATAAGTGCCGGTGGTTTTCGATTAGAAGTTTTCGAGTTGTACAAGCTTGGCATATAAAGCTTTTTCCTCAGAAAAGTGATTGGTGAAGTTCGATCGTGGGCTTCGGATAAAATATGACGGTGTTGAAGTTGGCGTATTCTTCGGAGCAAAACACGTGGTGTAATCTCTATTTCAAATATTGGATTCAATATCGAGTTGAGTACTCGGGACTGGACTAGTCCTCACAGAGGAAAACCAGTATAAACCTGTTGTCTCTGCGTATTAAATTCTCGCCTCAATCTTTACTGCTTTAGCTTCACCTGCTTAGAGTTAATTTTTTGTTGCTAAATATTTTCGCTGCACTCTATTCACCCCCTCCTCTAGAGGTGCCATTGTTCCTAAAATTGTTATCAAAGTAGGTTATCTCTTATCAGAATTAACACTCCTTGAGATATGGCATCCCTATTTCCAAGCAACGGTGAAGGTCAGTCAACAAATAGGCTAACTTTATTTGATGGCACAAATTATACGTATTGGAAGACACGGATGAGCTTTTCCTAAGTTACTTGATTTTGATTTATGGTCGATTGTTATCAATGGTTATAAGAAACCTCTACCTATTAGAGTAGAAAGTGTTTTAGTTGAGAAACCATTCGATCATACACCGACGATGAAAAGAAACAAACCAGTCTTGATGCAAAAGCCATCAATGCTTTATTCTGTGCTATTGATAGAACGAATTCAATAGAGTCTGTACATGTGCAATGTCCAACGAGGTTTGGAAACTTCTTGAGGTTACTAATGAAGGTAATTCGCAAGTGAAGGAATCCAAAATCTCATAACTTACACAAAAGTATGAGGCATTCAAAATGAAGCCTAATGAGACTATTACAGCGATGTTTACTCAGTTTTTAGATATTGTTAATCTTCTATCTTCCCATGGCAAAGAATACAGCAATCATGAAAAGATCCAAAAGATTCTTCGTGGACTACCAAAGAACAGAATCCAAAAGCAATAGCCATTACTGAAGGAAATGATCTCACAACATGATCCTTGAAACCCTTACAGGAAAACTATGACACATGAGTTGGATCTTCAGGACTTCGATGAACAAAATCCAAAAGAGAAGACAATAGCATTCAAGGGCAAATCATAAGACAATCTCTGACGATGAGAGTGAGACAGACATCTCAGACAACGAGTAGATGGCCCTGATGATAAGAAACTTCAGGTGATTCCAGATATGAGAAGTCAAACAAGAAGAAGGACTTCAAAGATGACAAAGAACTAATCTGTTTAGCTGCAAAAGAACATGCCATATAAAGAAGGACTGCCCTGTTATAAGGAGAGAAAGCAGAAATGATCAAACAAGCAGACATGATCAGACAATCAAGAGAAGATCAACAACCAAAAACTATGCAAATACCAGTATCTGGGGTGAAGTGAAGCTAGTCTGAAGATGAAGACAACTCTCGGAACTCAGCAAACCTATGCTTCATGGCTACAGATGCTACAGTAATAACAAACCCTCTCTATGAAGTATTTACTTTGATGAATTGTGTGATGCTTTTTCTGATCTATTAGCCGATCAGAAGAAAATAATAAATATGTACAAAAGTGCTAAGAAAGAGCTAAAATTTATACAGTCTAAATTTTCCAAGCAATGTAGAATGTTAGAAGATATTAAAGATTCTTCTAGTGACACCAATGAGATTACTTCTTTAAAGATAAGTTTACATGATTCTCTTGAAAAGCTTGAGAAAGAAAATCAAGAAAATGTAAAACTTAACGATCTCTATGAACTAGAGAAAAAGATGTATAACATTGCTATTCTAAGAGTAGATGCACTCACGACCAAATTAGATGAAGCCAATGAGAACTCTAAAAAGTTAGAGATTAAACTGGACAAACAAGTTGCTCAACCAAATGCTCAGGTAAACAAAATTCAGAAGGCTAAACACAAACATCACACTAACAACACTTCTGGAAATGTTAGAAATCATGCTTATATGTATATGTTTCCACACAACAAGAATGCACACACTATTTCAAAAACTCATATGCATGATTTTCGAACAAAACCTAGCACTAACACTTATACTATATGTCATTATTATGGATTAAAAGGACATGTGTCACCTCAGTGTAAGATTAGAAAGCTAGTAAATATGATGTTTATATATGGGTTCCAAAAGCTAACACATCAGGACCTCAAGAAAGTGGGTACCAAAGGTTACATCTTCAACTTGTGTTGTAGGTGGACCTTCCTCTTCACACTAAAAGTAAGTGTATACTCAATAGTTGTTGCTCCAGTCACATGACAGGTGACGACAAATTGTTCGCAACTATCGATGAAGAAAGAAGGTTGTCTCCTTTGGAAACAACCTTAAAGGATATATCATTGGAATTGGTGACATAGGTATCTCTCCCTTACCCATTATTAAAAATGTATGCTTAGTAACAGAATTGAAACATAACCTGCTAAGTATCAGCCAGTTAACTGATCATGGTTATGGAATAAATTTTGTTAAAAATAAATGTTCTGTTTATGATAAAACTTCTGGAATAATTTTCTTTGAGGGAATAAGAAAGGACAATATATATATGTTTTATAATTATCAGAAAAGACTAACAGTGCAGGAAAGCATCTGTTTACAATGTAAGACGAAAGTCGGATATGGCATATGCGTCTTGGACATGCAAACATGGACACTATTGCAAGATTGTCCACCAAGAAACTGGTAAGAGGATTACCCAAAAAATTTACAAGAAAGATATGGTCTGTGCTGATTGTGAGAAGAATAAGGCATCTAGATCATCTTCAAGTCAATAAACGCTGCAAGTACCTCTAGACCCCTGCAATTGATTCATATGGACTTATTTGGACCAAGTACAATCGTCAGTCTTGGCGGAATGCTTTATGGTTACGCGATAGTTGATGACTATTCACGATATACTTGGGTTTATTTTCTTACAAATAAGAATGAGGTCTTTTCTGAGTTTGTATCTTTCTGTAAAAAGGTACAAAATGAGAAAGGATTCATGATTACTCTGTTCAAAGTGATCATGGAGGATAATTCGATAACCATGAGTTTAAATCTTATTGTAATTCAAACAGATTATCACATAAATTCTCTTGTCCCAGAACTCCTCAACAGAATGGAGTTGTAGAAAGGAAGAATAGAACTCTTGGCGATATGGTCAGAGTTATGCTTAACCGGTATAATCTTCCTAATACTTTTGGGCAGAAGCTGTTTATACAGCATGCCATGTATTGAATAGAGTTCTTATTAGACCTATATCTAAAAAGACTCCTTATGAATTATCGTTTAATAGAACTCCTATTATCAGTTATTTCAAGGTCTTTGGTTGCAGATATTTTATTCTAAATACAAAAAACAACTTAGGAAAATTTGATGAAAAAGCTGATGAAAGAATATTCTTGGATTATGCGGTAAAAAGCAAAGGATATAGAGTATTCAATAAGAAATCACTTGTTATCGAACAATCAATCAATGTAACATTCGATGAGCTAAATGTCAAACGACAAGACGATAGTGACAATGAAGAAACTACCACCAATGGAATATCAGAAGATACGCAATCCACGTCCTATCTGGAAAGTCTGCCAAACGAATGAGATTTTCAACAGACCATCCTGAAGAACTGGTAATCGGTGATATATCAAGAGATGTAAGTACTCATTCTAGCTTAAGACAAATGGTAATAGCAAATGTTGCATTTATTTCCAAAATTGAACCTTAAAATATTTTAGAAGCATTTTTTGATGAATTTTGGATTTCTTCTATGTAAGAGGAACTTAACCAATTTGAACGTAATCAAGTTTGAAAACTTATTCCCAGACCTATTGATCACCCAATCATTGGTACTATGTGGGTGTTCCGAAATAAGTTAGATGAGAATGGCTCAGTCACACGTAATAAAGCACGTCTAGTAGCTCAAGGCTATAATCAAGAAGAAGGCATTGACTATAATGAGACATATGCTCCAGTTGCTAGATTAGAGTCCGTTCGAATGCTTGTGCTCTTACAAATTTTTATGGTTTCAAACTTTTTCAAATGGATGTTAAAAGTGCTTTTTTAAATGGTTTTATAAAAGAAATTTTTTTTGTAAAACAACCTCCCGGCTTTGAAGATTTCAAATATCCTGATCACGTATTCAAGCTTCGAAAGGCTCTCTACGGTCTCAAACAAGCACCCCGTGCTTGGTATGAGCGCCTTAGTTCTTTTCTACTTGAACACGATTTTTCAAAAGGGAAGGTTGATTCAACTTTATTTGTAAAATCTTTAGACAAAAATATTTTATTAGTGTAGATATATATTGATGACATAATCTTTGGATTAACTAATGAGATGCTATATAACGAGTTTGCTAAGTGTATGCAGAGTGAATTCGAAATGAGCATGATGGAAGAATTAACGTTCATCCTTGGACTGCAAATTAATAGAGTTCACACGGAATATTCATTAATCAAGCCAAATATACAAAAGACTTGCTAAAGAGATTTGATATGGATAATGTCAAACCTATTGGCACTCTATACAAAGCTTAATACAGATGAAAGTGGTATACCAGCCGACATACGTAAGTACACAGGTATGATTGGTAGTTTATCTTACTTAACTGTTAGTCGTCCTGACATTATATTTTCTTTATGCTTATGTGCTCGGTATCAGGCTTGTCCTAAAGAATCACATGTAAGCGCTGTGAAGCGTATCCTGCGATGCCTTAAAGGGACTTTGACAAACGGTCTTTGGATCCCAAAACTGATTTGTTTGACCTGATAGGCTACTCGGACGCAGATTTTTGCTGGATGCAAGGTCGATCATAAAAGTACCAGTGGAATATGTCATTTTCTAGGAAAGTCATTAGTCTCCTGGTTTTCTAAAAAATAAAATTCAGTTGCATTATCAACACATGAAGTTGAGTATATAGCTGCAGGACGTTATTGTGCACAAATTTTGTAGATAAAATAAACTTTGGAGGACTTTCAATTATTCTTTCATCATATTCCTATTAACTGTGACAACATTAGCTCTATTAATCTCACTAGAATCCTATTTCTCATTCACACACTAAACACATAGAACTTAGACATCATTTTCTAAGAGACCATGTTTTGCAAGGTGATATTAGTTTAGAGTTTATTGATATTGAACATCAACTTGCTGAAATCTTCACTAAGCCTTTGGCTGAAGATTATTTTAACTTTATACGAAGGAAATTAAAAATTCTGGATGTTGAGGTAATATAATTCAATATTATTTTTTAATAAACATGAATTAGCTAAAATCATTTTGGTTATAAGTCGAAAGGGCCCTTCTGTCACATATGGGTAAATAACCTGAAGCGACACGTTGTACTAGTCTTCGGACTACCGCTAGCTAGGATCCGGCCCCTACAACTAACCCAAAATATTAATAGCAATTTATGTGTTATTAATTAATGAATATTAAATTATTTAATTCAACACAGATATTTCTAATTAAATTCGTATTTATGTTAAAAACTATTACATACTTTCCAACTACGGTACTGAATCCCAAGTGACCAAACTCGGTCAGAGTTCTGACTGAATTCTCACCGAACTCGGCTAGGGGAATTCAAAACAGAAGCGGGACATCCAATCTTTATTTTATTTAAACCCTCTTCTACCATCTTCTCCATCACAGGAGCATTATCACACCGAAAAACCCTAACCCTAACCTCCTCGTTCCCCCTCCTCCAAGCTTTTTAAGCCCTCAAACTTTGGATCTGGAGTTCTATCGAGGTTCTCTTCCACTGTCTACCATCAATTTTGGTATATATCTCTCTTTTACCTCCTTTTTAATTTTCTATGGCTCCCAAAATTCCTATTTCTTCGAAAAAAGAAAAGAAAAGTTGACGAAGGTTCATCTTCGTCTCCTCATGAGGCGGCCTCGTTTTTACTTTACACTCCTTCAAAATCCAACGGAGATTTCTTTGATGAATTTATTTTTGTGTCTTCGGACTCTTGGTACATGGATTTTCATAAAAGAAAAATTTGTCTGGGTGCTCCAATTAACTTCACTTTATTTCCTGATCACTCTAGCGTTTTTGAGTATTATCATTTGCTAGAGTTAGTTCAATCTACTTTTCCCGTTTATACTAATTCCATTCGCATGTTTTACTATAATTTCTCGGTCATGAACGGCACGGTAAAGTCAAAAGTTGGTGGAATTGATATCGAGTTTGTTGCTGATGATTTAGCGATCATTCTTCATATACCCAACAACGGGGAAGCACTTGTCATATCACTTTTGTCCAGTTTTCCGAAGGGGCCACTTTTGATTCTTTCCATGATTCACTATGTGAACTGAATCCTCGATCGAAAGGTACTCTTCGCCCTAGGCATTTGAATAATTATTTCTATGATCTCCATCGCATGGTGTTCTCCACAATCCTTCCAAAGAACACGGCTACTGATGAGATTCTTACCTAAAGCTCTCAGCTATTTATCATCTCCACTTTCATGTTCCTTTCAGTTTACCCAAGACTATTATCGCTGCTATGGAACGCTGTCGCAAGACCTCTTTGTGACGTCTTCTATACGTTATGTACCTTCCTTACATCTTTCAGTATTTTGATGTTAGTCTTGAGGACTGTGCTGAGGATGGTGCTCCTACTTTTCTTTATGAACATCGTCGCACTGCTCATGCTCCACCCCCATGAAGTTGTCCCTACGTCTACTGACTCCCAGCCTACTCATCCTCCTGCTGGTATTACACTTGAGTCCCTTCAGACTCTCATGTTGGATCAGTTTCGTGCTATGGATTTTCGTACTACTCTCCAGCTTTAGTCCATCTCCAACTCGATTTAGGATTTGTCTTATAGACTTGCTCACAACCCTAGTAGCCCTATCCCTATGGTTCATGATCTACCAGACTTGGCTATCGCCTTGATGATCACGAGGCCTAGCGTTACTTCGACCCTGCGGCTGCTCGCTATGACCCCAACCAATCTGCTGAGACCGGTCCTTCCAGTATGGCTGGTGCTACAGCTGATGATGATGAGGATGATAGTTAAGGATCTCCTTCCTCGTGATAGTTCAGTAGTTATGTTTGTTTGTATTAGTGATAAATGCTTCTTTCAAGCATTATCAGTTATCTTATTTTCAGTTTACTTCTGAGTTATGTATGCAATACTTTGTTTATCAGTTTGTAGTTTATGCTAGTACTTTCATTATTACATGTATGTCTTCTATTTTATCACTATGTTGGTTCTTTATCACACTACTTTTCTACTCTCATAAAACGGAGGAGTAATAAGATTGATAATTTGAAAAAGATATGATTCTATGATCTAAAAAAGATATGATTATGTGATTCTGTTTATTGTTACTAATTTGGTTTGAAAGAAAATTTGGTTTAGACTCTACAGATACAGATTCAGCATAAATATTTTGTTACGGGGAGCATTATACTGTACCATAATTTGACGAGCCAAAGCTGCTACCATACCCTCAGTACTCATCAAGTCTACTTCCAAATTCATGCTGAACCTTTTCTTTAAGTATCAATTGTAGTTTTGTCGCACTATCAAAATGTGAGAGATTGTTGGTATATTTAGCCATAGTCAAACTGATTTCGATAATTGACTTTAACTCCGATCTTGATATGAAAAAAAACGAAGAATGCAGAGTTCATCATCATTGAGTTTTTCACATTTATTCTGTATTTTTCTATTTATTGAGTCGAGATTATTTGTGAGTAGGGATTACTAGCAATTAGAAGTCTATCTAAAACCTATCTTGATTCATTCTTTGAACCGAACCAAACCCAATTGAACCAAAACCAACTTAGGTTGAACCAGAACCAAAGGGACCGAACTCGGCCAGAGTTCTGCCCGAACTCGATTAACTTGATTTCTCCTAGTCAGCAATAAATTCCTATTCCTTTGGATCTGCAACATTCAAAATTATAAACATTACCCCTACCGAGTTCTGCCCGAACTCTGTCTCAAAAATTCTAATAAATAGAAAAGATTTTGTCATTTCTATACACTCATTCCTTCTTCATCTTCTCTATCTATTCTTAAAGCTTTCTATTCAGTTTTCAAAGCTTCAATCTTCAGATCTCTAAGTCAAATCTACTCTTCTAAGTGCCGGTGGTTTCCGATTAGGAGTTTTCGAGTTGTACAAGCTTGGCGTATAAAAGCTTTTTCCTCAGAAAATTGATCGGTGAAGTTTGATCGTGGGCTTCAGATAAAAACACGATGGTGTTGAAGTTGGCATGTTTTTCGGAGCAAAATACGTGGTGTAATCTCTATTTCAAATAGTGGATTCAATATCGGGTTGAGTACTCGAGACTGGACTAGTCCTCACAGAGGGAAACAAGTATAAACCTGCTGTCTCTACGTGTTAAATTCTTGCCTCAACCTTTACTGCTTTACTTGCATTTGAATTTAATATATTGCTTCACCTGCTTAGAGTTAATTTTTTATTGCTAAATATTTTTGCTGTACTCTATTTACCCCCTCTAGAGGTGCTATTGTTCCTACATAAATATGTACTCAACGAGGAATGTCCACGTAAGCCTCAAGTTAATTCTGGTAAAGAGGTCAAAGAGGCTTATAAGAAGTAGATAAAGCCAAATGAGATGGCGCGGTGTTACATTCTAGCATATATGTCAAATTACTGCAACATTAACATCAGGCCACGACCACAGCTTATGACATGATTTATAACCTCAAGGAACTCTTTGGATATCAAAGTAGAGCAGCTAGGCAGTTGGTTACAAAATGTTTGATGAATACGAAAATGGCTAAAGGTACGCCAGTAAGAGACATATTCTTAAGATGATGGGTCATCTAAATGAGATGGAGACTCTTGGAGCTGAAATCGATGGAGAATCCCAGGTTGATATCATTCTCGGGACTCTGCCTAAAAGTTTTGATATATTTTGCCTTAACTACAATATGAACAAAAGGTTGTATAGTTTGCCAGAACTTGCAAAAGAGCTACAAGATGCTGAAGCTCTCTTTAGGTAGAGTGGTCATATTTGTGTTACTGAAAATGCTTCTACTTCTAAGCTAAAAGATGGTAAAAAGAAGAATAACATTCAGAAACAAGCAAACTCAGCAAAAAAGGGTATGGGACAACAAAGCGCTGTGAAAAAGTCAAAAGGCAAATGTTTTAAGTGCAAAGGGTCAGAATATTGGAAGAGTGACTGTCCACTTCTTAAACAAGGAAATAAAGAAGGTATATCTCATTTACTAATAGTTGAAACATGTTTAGTGGTGTTATCTACTGGCACCTGGTGTATAGTTACATGAGTCACTAATCATGTCTGCAATTCATTGCAAGGGTCCCAAGAAACGAGACAGCTTAGTGATGGAGGGAAATGCTTATTCATGGGTAATACTAAAAAAGTGGCGAATGTTGCTGTAGGAGATTTTATTTTATCTTTTGGTAGAAATAAGTCTTTGACATTAAAAGATTGTCTTTATGCACCTTCACTTAGAAGGAATTTGATTTTTATTTATATGCTAGTTAAGGATGGATTTTCTGTTTATTTTAATAACATTGTTATTAGAAGAAAAAAAAGCAATTCATCTGTTATGGTGCATTAGTAGATAATTTGTATATTATTAATCCTATTTCACCAACAATACAACTAATGGAAATAAATAATACGTCTTCTAACTTAAATAGGAGAAAAGAACATTCTTGTATGAACCAAACATATCTTTCGTACTTGTGATTAGGACATATTAATCTAAAAAGGATTCAAAGACTGGTTACAGATGGACCTTTGAGTTCATTACAAGTGGAGGCACTTCCATTCTGTGAGTCCTACTTGGAAGGTAAAATGACCAAAAGCACTTTCAAGGCAAAGGGATATAGGGTAAAAGATGTGTTAGAATTGGTTAATTCTGATTTATGTGGGCCCATAACTATCCAGGCTAAAGGTGGCTTTGAATATTTTGTCACATTCATTGACGATTATTCAAGGTATGGATACATTTACTTTATGCGCTGTAAGTTTGAGTGATTTGAGAAATTCAAATAATACAAGGCTAAGACGGAGAAACGTCATGGAAAATATATCAAGTCATTACGTTCAGATCGTGGTGGCGAGTACCTTTTTGGAGAGTTTAGGGATTACTTATCAGAACCTGGGATTACGTCCCAATTGACTGCACATGGAACAACCCAACAGAATGGTGTAACAGAAAGAAGGATTATGACTCTTATGGATATGGTTAGATCAATAATGAGTTATTTGGATTTGTCAGACTTGTTTTGGGGACATGCCTTAGAGACTACAACTTATATTCTGAACTTGGTACCTTCTAAGTCAGTACCTTCTACTCCCACAGAGCTTGGATCGGGCGCACGAAAGCCTAGTCTAAAACATGTTCGAATTTGGGGTATTCTAGCACATGTGCTGAATAGGAAAGCAAATAAGTTGGAATCTCGTACAAAAGTACGCTTGTTTGTAGGCTATCTAAGAGGAACGAAAGGAGCTCTATTTTATAGTCCTAAGGATCAGAAGGTCATTGTTAGCACCAATGTCCGATTCTTAGAGAAAGACTATGTGATAAACCATAAACCCATGAGTAGAGTTGTTCTAGAAGAATTAAGAGTAGAGACACCTAATACTTTAATACCAACCGTACAAGAGGAGGAACCACAAGTAACTGCACAACGTGTCACAAATATTACACCACAACCCATACTGCCTCATCGTAGTGGGAGGATTGTTATACAACCGGACACGTTTATGTTAAACTACACCAAAATAGGCTATTACCACCGTTATTACTGTGACAAATAATCTTAGTCGCGGTAATAACCGTGACGGATTGGGCGTGGAAATTTTTTTGTAATGGTAATAATCATTACAAAATTTATTTTCGTCATAACCGTGGCAAAAGTCTCTTTTGTAACAGTTTTAAACGTGACGTAAGTTTCTTTTATAATGGTTACAACCGTTACAAAAGTGTGATCTTTCGTTACTTAAAGTATACTTTTGTAACGATTATAACCGTTGCAAAAAATATTATTTTTAAAAACATATTACTTTTATATATTTTCCATGAACCTGTATTAAATATCAACTTGTTAAACTCCATTGCTAGATACATTTCCAGATTTATACTATTATCTTAAAGCTTAGAATGTCTCTTCTCCAGCCATGGCAAAAAACCATAATATTGAAAAGCTAAACATTAATAACAAGATGTTGATCACCAAAGAAAGACCCAGTAAGAAATTATTGATATATATCATCAATCTATCTTTTTATTTATCGCATGCATGGTGTTAGACCACTTGATTAAAGGAATCATGAAAACAAGAAGATATATATTTCTTTGATTTGTACATGGTTCAATATTTCAAGAGTATTTTTTTTATTACTTGTGTCATTAACCGATCTTTTACAAACCAAAATTCTTTAGTACAACTGTGGACTCGTTATGGAAGCTTGGCCCGAGGTACTAAGCAAGTTTTAACCAGTCATCATTGATCCACCCAGCCACATGAACACCAAAAGATAGAAATTATAGGAACCTGTGCCTGAGCAATCAAAGCACCACAAAATAATAGTAGTATAACCGAATTTGTAGGTCAATAGTTATAAACATGGATGAATTTCTAAGGCTGCCGATTTGAACAAGAAATTATGAAGTTACCAAATTTTATTTAAATCTAATCCACAATGTTATCGTGAACTTTTGGAAGACTACTCCCCAATTTTCTTATAGCTAGCACGATACGGACTTAGAAGAATTATGTCACCTGCATCAGAGCCAAGGAATCCATATAAATAAATTGACTCCAAGTAGTTCCAAGAAAACATACAGTGAAAAAAGAGTATAACATGTAGAGATTCAAAACATGGATGGTAATAATAAGAAATGGAAGAAAGGAAGAAGTTATGTCTTTCCCTATTTCTTCCATATTAATAATAAAAAGTACATGTGAATATGAGAAGGAAGAAGGGCGTATCCAGACCAGAATCCTGGTTTCTAGAAATCAGAATCGTTCCTGGAAATAACAGAATCCCGGTCGATACTATATTGTGTTAGTCCCGAGGCGTAGATATAGATAGAAACACAGTAGGTGCAACAAATGAGAAGTTTAGCAAGCCTACACAGTAGGTGCCACAAATGAGAAGTTTAGCAAGCCTACACAGTAGGTGCCACAAATGAGATAGATCTTAAGAACAAAGTTAGGCCTCCCTACTCAGTAGATACCTTAAAACCTGAAGAATGAGTTACAGAGAAACAGAAGAAGAAGAGGAGGATTAAATCTGCTGGGGTGTAAAAATACCGTTGTTCAAAGCAAGATTTGCCTCTATACGATCCGCTTCCAGTAACCAACAAGTTCAAGAGAACTTTTGGAACGCTCGTCAGTCAATATTTGTGACTTGAACGGGCTTCCTGAACTTTACGGACTCCCTTAACTCTCTTCTTTGGTGCATCTTAGAAAGGAGGTAAGGGGGCTCTATTTATAGAGTGGAGTAACATCTCACCATCTCTCATATCCGATGTGGGACTAAAACACCAATACTCTAAAATAGAGTTTGATATTTTACATTATCCCACAATCAACAAAGTCGAGTGCTAGCCCACGCCTTCCCCCCGAACACTTTCGTGCATGCACGAGACAACCTGGAGTCCGTGTCGAGTCTGAGCCCGCACAACAAAAATCAACTTACGTCCTTGTTGGAATTAATCATTTTTCTCTTAGTAAAATCACCCACATGGTTCCCACCTTAGGGTCACCACCCCATGTGCATATTCCAACAACACATACTCATATATATGTTGAGATAACTCATGGTGCTTTTCCAATGTGGGACTAAAGTTTACAAAGCATGTTGAGAGCAAGCTCTCTTCATGTCAAGGAGCAAGAGCATCAACAATCCTCTACATATCTCATCATATATATATGTGTCTAGGGTTGAGCGTTTCCCACAGTAACTATCCATTTTGCATTAGGATAGATGTCGCTGACGACTTGAATCTTCCCGCATGGGTTAAATAACAATGCGATACAAGAATGGACTATACCTTGAATTTTGCACCACAATTGTAGTTCTTCCCACTCACAAATATAGTTACATGTGCTTCTGGCTACACATTAAAGGCCCCGTGCCAGCCTGGTTTTAGTGTATAATTTTGGGCATCTACAAGTTTACCCTCAAGAGACGGCCTGATATCTCTGTCCATACATTATAGGTGAGTTCTTTATAAAGAGTCATGGCATGAAGCATTGCGCTTCTTTGCGGTGCTACGCCGCTATGACATAGCTTAAAGCCAAGGCTTTACCCCACCTAGGTACCTCATCGAAGTGTCATACTACTGTAGCATGAGGTCACAAGCCTCTTTGTAGTGCCAAACTACCCACATGAAGTCTTGCGCTTCCATACGGTGTTATGCCGCTATGACATAGATTGCGAAGCCGAGGCTTTACCCTACCTGGTACCTCTTCGTGGTGTCATGCCACTGTAACATGAGGACATTGTCCTCTTTGCAGTGCTGTCTACCTCTCTTTATTACGATTATCATACATCATTAGGCTACCTGCCTGTCACGCCCTAGAATCAGAATACCGGAGAGCGGGAGAGTGACTCAGCCAGCTACGTATTACGGGTAGATGAATACCGTATAATACGATCAATGCTGTCTAAGAGACGAGGGGTGCATACTACATGAAAGTCTTACTAGGGTTACTCAACATCTATTGTCTCAATCATTCAAACAAGAAGCAGTAAATAGAGAACATGTAAGATAAAGCAGTAAGGTGTCCCAAACGCTTGGTCAAAATGTTCTTTGAGATCTAGCTTTACAAAACATAGCCAGAGGGCATAGCAAGGTATACACAATTATTATCAGCTGCAGTCTGACTTAGTTACAATTATATAAAAGTAAGTACAAGACAATCTGACTAATATATCGGTGCCAAACGGCCAAAAGTAAATAGTAAAGACGAGCAGGGAAGCAAGGGACCCACTCGTGTGCTCCGACGATCATTCCTCTAGTATTGACCATCTTGGAGGTGGAAGTAAGCTGAGTCCTCGGGAACAGGCTCTAAATCTGGCCATACAAAACCAGAGAGGTTAGACCTCTAATAGCAAGTACCGCAAGGGAGCACGATATAAGAAATTAGAACCAGTGATAAGAATAAGAATATGATAAAAGGTCTCTGCTTGCTACTGGGGTTCATATAACATCACGATACTTCAAGCCAACTCCCCAACCAAACAAGGACAGAAGTTGACCCGTTATGTCCTGACGTTCCGCTCATCCCAGTAGTTAACAGAGTAGATACAGTGCACAGACAAATCAATTTAAACGGCCGTGCAACTACTACGGCTTGCTACTGTAAGTTCCAAGTTGCCCTGAAAATATACAATAAGGATCCCTCAGTTCTTACTATGTACAAGCAAGGCTAGTCTACCCAATCAATCAATTGCGCCAATCATAAATTAGATGAGTCCCAGCGGGACGCCCGTCATCAATATACAATAAATAATATAAGCAGATATGGCTCCCCGCCCGTGTGGAAGATTTGCAATATCTGTGAGAACCACCCGGCATGTCGGGGCACTAATCATCCCAAAGATGGCTGCCATGTAAGAACTCGGGAATCCATTATCTCCATGCAATCGTCATTTTATTTAGCTTAATAGTCCCTTTGTTGATCGAAATCCCATGCCGTGGATCATGGTCATTCAGAATGAGTACTTCCGTACAGAGTACGATATGCATAACTCTACAACGATGCCCGTGCGGCTAGGTTGTAGGTCTTACATAGCGTAATACAACAATCAAACCTAGCCACGGAGTAATTATGCCTTGACTGTGAGATGCACATGTTGCTTTTACAGAAAAATGGGAGTCGACATGTGTCCATTTGCCAAGTATTCAGATCGGCTAGTCGATCGCAATGGTTCATGGTTTATACATGAACGTGTCTCATTCAATTCAATAAGACGACTAGCCAGTCTCTTAGTCCCAACTAGGAACGCATGATCAATTATTAGTCAAGGTAAAAATCAATGTCAATCAATATCAATCCAGGACAAAAAAACAACAAAAAGGCAATTTGGGCAGCAATAGATGGGTGCCCATTTATGCGTCCAGAAAGTATGGGTTCATGCGGCTGAGAAAATAAAAGTACATGCGGCTAAGAAAATATAATACATGTGGCTGAGAAAATAAAATACGTGAGGCTGAGAAAATAAAAATACATGCGGCTTGGGAAAACAGTCATATGCGACAGGGGAAAGTGGAGTCTTATGCGGCCAAGAGCCAATCATGCCATGCGGCCAAGACTGCCACGGGTCATGCGTCTCGGGGGACCGAGTCTCATGCGGCTCAGGAAGCTGAGTCTCATGCGGCTTGAAAAGAACGAGTCTCATGCGGCTCAAAGGGAATGAGTCTCATGCGGCTCGGCTCCTAAAGCCATGCGGCCAGAAAAGTTCATGCGGCCAGAAAAGTACATGCGGTTGGAAAAGTACATATGGCTAGAAAAGTACATACGGCTGGAAAAGTACATACGGCTGGGGCTAACTTGAGCCATGCGACAAAGGAGATGGAATCTCATGCGGCTGAGAGGAGATCGGGCCTTATGCGGCTGGAATGTACATGCAGCCAAGATCATGTGGCTAAGTCCATGCGACAAAGTCGCATAAGAATTGGAGCGCTTATGCGGCTGAGAGGACTACATTCATATGCGGCAAGAAGAACTAGTTCATGCGGCCAGAAATCGTTAAGAGCGGTGCGGCTAAGGCCATGCGGCCAGAGCTGCTAAAAGCTTATGCGGCCAGGCTGTCAAAGCCTATGTGGCCAGAAGAACTATGCGATATATGGCCCGGCTGCTAAAAGCCTATGCGGCCAGAGCTGCTAAAAGCTTATGCGGCCAGGCTGCCAAAGCCTATGCAGCCAGAAGAAATATGCGGTATGCGGCCCGGCTGCTAAAAGCCTATGCGGCCACAGCTATTCTTCTTCTCTAAATTTTTTGAGAGGAAGAACCATGAAAGCCATGGCTTCCAAGCTCCGATAATCCTTCATCCATGGTCAGAATCCGGACTTCCATAGGTCAAAATGGGGTAAAAAGAAATTCTCTACAACATGGAACCATAAAAACTTAAAAATAACAGGGTTAACTTGATCAAAACCTAAGAAATCCGAAAATACAACAAACTTAGATCTACAAGTAATGAGCCATAGAAATTAAAAATGCTAAGTATTGGAGTGTCTTAGGATCTCGTGAGGAAGATAATGGAACAACAAAATTGGAGATCCATCAAGAAGCAAGTGGTACTTGCCTAGCTCTCCTAGGTTGGTGGAGGAGTAATGGAGGAAGAAAAAGGAGTAAATGAAAGTAATAAAGAGAGAAAAGTAAAGAAGCATTAATATCAAGCCCAAGTAAATCTCCACCCTCCATTCCCTCCTACATGATCTAGGCCATCCACTCCTTATCATGATGAACCAAGCTAAACCAAATTGGTTTAATGAACAGAATAAACCAAGGGCTAAAGCAAAAGCAGAAAATAAAATACAGGAAAATTAATAAGCACAAAATTAAATAATTTAAATACAGAACAAAATGCATGATAAATACTAAATAAATACATTCAAGTAGTACATGTATAAAAATACGTATTCTGGGAACGGGGACTGATACTGCCTATTTGTGATGCTACTCCGCTGTGACTTGGCTCACAAAGCCGAGGCATTACCCCTAATCGGGAACCTCATGGTGGAATTAACCCATTATAGCATGGAGTTACACTTCTTGTAGTGCTGCGCTACCGTGCTTCCTGTAAAGCACTCCAGACATTCACTCTGCCTGAGAACTCATTAAGGCTTTTAAGCCAACCTTTCCACAGGATCCGTTTTCCGCAGAAAACAATAGTAGACAACAGTGGTTGTAGGTCCGTAACCTTTCCATGTCACAGAGGACAAGTACCCACCGTTCCTGATATTCTTTCGATTAATAGTCCTCCCTTGAACCAAAAGCTATATGCCTTTTAGATTTCTATTTGAACTAATAGCATAAAACTTTATGGTAGGAATGTAATAACACAATATTAGAATACCTTCAAGCCTATTTTACAAGCTGTGTCATCGACCAGCTGGCGCTTGAGGCCCTTGGTGAACGGATTCGCCGGGTTCTTCTGACTTCGAACATCAATAACTGTAATAATATCCCTCTTGATGAGATCGTGTACTGTCCCGTGCTTCAACCGCACAGTCCTTTTCTTTCCGTTGAAGAGGTCATTTGATGCCACCGCCGCAGTCACCTGGTTGTCGCAGTATATCGGTATCCCGGTATTTGTGTCCCAACCACTGGAAGATCATACATAAGCTTCTGAAGCTATTTTGCTTCCTTCACTGCGGTATCAAGTGCAAAGAACTTAAATTTTAAGGATGACCACGAGAGCATAGTCTGCTTCTTCAATTTTCATGATATAGCAGCTCCACCTATTGTGAAAATGTATCCACCTGTGGACCTCTCACTCTCCACTTCTGAGCACCAGCTGGCATCACTGAAGCCTTCCACTATCGGTGGATCTCCGCTGTAGTGCAGTACATATGTCTGAGTCTTCTTGAGATATCTCATAACCCATTTCACAGCTTTTCAGTGCTCAATGCCTGGGTTGCTCGTGAAACGACTCAGCATTCCTTCGGCGAAAGCTATGTCAGGCCTTGTGGCAGTAGTAGCATACATCAAACTCCTGATTATGCTTGCATACTCCAGCTTCCTGACGCTTTCTCCTTCATTAGGCTTTAGCTTTAGACCACACCTATACGTCGTATCGATCCCTTGAAGATCCTGATACCCGTAACGAGTGAACATAATGAGACTGTGACAGCGCTAGTACAGGGTCTGTCCGGATGATCTTGAGTCCCAAGATAACATTAGCATCCCCCAAGTCCTTCATACTGAGCTTCGTCGAGAGGAACTTCTTTGTCTCCGTGACACAGCTTATATCCGTACCTAGGATTAGCATGTCGTCCACGTATAGACAAACGATGACTCATCTTCTGCCAGCAAACTTTGTATAGATGTACTTGTCTGTTTCACTGACCCTGTAGCCATTTGACCTTATAACCTTGTCAAATTTCTCATGCCACATTTTGGGAGCTTGCTTTAAATCGTACAGAGATTTTACCAACTTGCAGACTTTGTCTTCAAGGCCTTTGATGACAAACCCTTCTGATTGTTGCATGTAGATCTCTTCGGTCAGCTCACCATTCAGGAATACCATTTCCATATTCATCTGATGTATTACCATATTATGTATCGCTGTAAGAGCAATCAATATTCTGATGGTGGTCATCCGGGCTACTGGAGCATACGTGTCAAAGTAGTCGATCCCCTGCTTCTGAGAAAATTCCTTTGCCACTAGCCTGGCCTTGAACTTGTCAATGGTTACATCAGCTTTCATCTTCTTCTTGAAGATCCACTTGCATCCGATAGGTTTTGCTCCTTCAGGTAGATCAACCAACACCCAAGTGTTATTGGAGGTGGTTGATTCAATTTTATTGTCTATTACCTCCTTCCAAAAAATAGTATCTCTGGTTTTTATCTCCTCATCATAGGTAAGCGGATCTGCTTCCACATGATAGGTGATGAAGTTACCTCCGAAGTCCTTCGGCCTCCTTGCTCGCTTCGTCGACGGCTCAGCGAGTTCTGGTTCAATTGTTGTTTCTCCACCAACAAGTTCATCTTGGACTACTGGTTCATATGAGACCTCAGTCACATTTGCACCTACATCATTCTCTGAAATGTCTGGAAGAATAATGTTTTTATGTCGTGCAAACTTGTCTTCAAAGTATTCAGTATCGTGAGATTCGATGATATGATTTGACTCAATGTCAAGGAATCTCCGGGCATCACTCTTCTCGGCATATCCCAAGAAGATCGCCTTCGTAGTCCTTGTCCCCAGCTTCTGAATCTTCAGATCTGGGAGCTTCACATAAGCCAGATACCCACACACTCGAATAACATTCAAGTTAGGTCTGACTTTGAACCAGAGTTCATGAGGAGTTATGTCAGAAGTTGCATAAGGCACTCTATTCAGAATAAAAGTGGCCGTTAATGCAGCTTCTCCCTAGTAACATTTTATGAGACCTGCAGTTATCAGCATTATCATTTCTGTCAACGTTCTGTTCTTCCTCTCCGCTACTCCGTTAGATTGAGGAGAATACGGAGCAGTAGTCTCATTGATGATTTCATGTTCTTTGCAGAACGATGCAAATTCATGAGACCTATACTCTACATCTCGATTATTTCTGAGTAATTGTAGATCAGTTTAACATTCAGCTTCAGCCCTGAAGTCTCTGAACTACTCGAATGCTGCATCCTTCTACTTGAGAAGTCATGTGAATGTGCACTTCGAGAAATACTTCGAACTGGCCTTTGTGGAAAATTGATAAAAGTCACAGATATCTGAGTGTACTAACTCTAGATGATCAGTACTTTAGTTCAATCGTCTGAGCAGCTTCCCAACAGTCTTGTACTACACAGACCTTAAATTCCTCTACCTTCCTACCCCCACATTCTGAAGATAAGGTCCTGGTAGGACAGCTTGAGGTTGCTTCTATCATAGAACAACTCTCAGTCCATTCAATAAAGTAACTTCATCGCCATTAGCAGAAGTTCAAACATCCCTTCAGCACCGAACATCTTATCGAAGCATGTTCTATGCCAAGAAATTACCATCTGGCTAATACGAATGTCCATCTTTCAAGTCTGTATCAGATAATAGACTTCCTGAGGTCGGATCTTTGGAAATCTCTGGTACGTGTAATACGTATTCCAGTATCCTTGTCGGTGGTTCATAACCACTGTCTCGATCTTCAGATATTCTGCTAGGTACATGTTCGCCATCGAGACCTTCGTCATAGCACGGCTCGTCCTTGGTAAATAGCTCCTTCGAGAGCACACGTGGTCAGATGCACTAGTGTCAGACCACTAGTCAGCTACCACGCTAGATAACTCAACCTGTGCAACAATAGCAACCAAGTTAAGTAATCAAAATAACTAAGTTTAGCCATACCTGCTATTTTGGTTTGAGCTTGGATTTACATTCACTCTTGTAGTGGCCATTCTTGCCACAGTTGAAGCAAGTCACGTGGGACTTGGACTTCTGTTGCATGAACGAAGGACCGTTCACTTTCTGATTAGTGGAGTCCTTTTTCTTGTGATGTGAAGCCACCTGCTTCCCCTTGAACTCTTTTATCTGCACCAAGTTGGCCTTAGCCAGTTGTTTGGATAGAGAGTCCATCTTTTGTTGAGATCGCATTTCGTCCTCAACGTGGTTCTCTTGTAGAAGATCTTTCAAGCTAATGTCCAGCTTCTTTCGATGCATTCTAGCATATAAGTTACTCCAACCAGCAGGAAGTTTCGAGACTATCCCTCCAACGACAAACTTGTCGACGAGAGGCATCTTCTCATCATCCAACTTCTGGTACAACTTCAGGAATTCCTTCACTTGAGGTAGCATCGCCATCTTGTCTTCGAAGAGCCATTTGTGGTACTTCTCGACGATAAAGATTTTGGACCTGTTCTCATCATCTTCATATAGCTTACCCAAAGAATCCCAGATCTTTTTGGCCTTCACCTTCTTAGAATATGACTCTGCCAGAGAGTCTTCGATAAAATTGAGAATTAGCAGTTTACATATGCTGTTTTCTCTCTTCCATTTGCTCTGCTTGACGAGTGCAGCAGCAATAGCATCGGCAGTTCCACCTTCTGGAATCGTCGGTTCATCCTTAATCAATACATGGTCTACGTCCACAAGTTGAAGATTAAGGATGACCTTCCTCTTCCAAATTTGGAAATGTTCTCCGTCGAATTTCTTCAACTTGTTAAAGCTGATATCGATGAGAGAAGTACGAGAGTTTTCCAACTTCTAATCTTGCTTTGAGATTGTTAGTTCCGAGGCGTGGATAAAGAAGAAAAATAGGAGTTCAGAAAGCCTACACAGTAGATGCAACAAATAAGGAGTTTAGCAAGTCTACACAGTAGGTGCCACAAATGAGGAGTTTAGCAAGCCTACACAGTAGGTGCCACAAATGAGAAGTTTAGCAAGCCTACACAGTAGGTACCACAAATGAGATAGATCTCAAGAACAAAGTTAGGCCTCCCTACTCAGTAGGTGCCTTAAAACCTGAAGAACGAGTTACAGAGAAACAGAAGAAGAAGAAGAGGAGGATTAAATCTGCTGGGTTTAAAAATACCGTTGCTCAAAGTAAGATTCGCCTCTATACGATCCGCTTTCAGGAACCAGCAAGGTCAAGAGAACTTCTGGAACGCTCGTCAGTCAATATTTGTGACTTGAACGGGCTTCCTGAACTTTACGGACTCCCTTAACTCTCTTCTTTGGTGCATCTTGGAAAGGAGGTAAGGGGGCTCTATTTATAGAGTGGAGTGAGACCTCACCATCGCTCATATCCGGTATGGGACTAAAACACCAATACTCTAAAATAGAGTTTGATATTTTAGATCATCCCAGAATCAACATAGTCGAGTGCTAGCCCACGCCTTCCCTACGAACACTCCCGTGAATGCACGAGACAACCTGGAGTCCGTGTCGAGTCCGAGCCCGCACAACATAAATCAACTTACGTTCTTGTTGGAATTAATCATTTTTCTCTTAGTAAAATCACCCACATGGTTCCCTCCTTAGGGTCACCATCCCATGTGCATATCCCAACAACACATACTCATATATATGTTGAGATAACTCATGGTACTTTTCTAATATGGGACTAAACTTTCCAAAGCATATTGAGAGCAAGCTCTCTTCATGTCAAGGAGCAAGAGCACCAATATGTTGTACAATAGAGGCTCCGAGCTCCTATTTACAAGGAAATGCACTAGAAAAATTGGCATTAAGTAGCAGGAATAGTGTGAAGTACCAAACCGGACATTGAAAAATGTCAATTGACCAAATCTGAGACCCGATCGGCATAAGAACCCTTTGTGCTTCACTTTCCAAATCAAGAATTCACGATGGGCAAAATAAAGCATTTCTGAAAGATAAACATTAAGGGAATGTAGTTTCTGAAAGATACTTAAACATAAGTGCAGTAAATATGAGAACAAACTTAATGGGCAATATTACAAACAACAAGCTTGCAGCTTTCTCAAATCAATAAGAAACTTTTTGCCTCATTAAATTAAGTGGCACATATGTATTCAGTTACTTGTTGCAGATGTAACATATTACAAAGTTATAGCAAGTTGTCGAAGATGAATTTAAGATGAACTATTCCATACCATAATTTTGATAGTAACCCTTCTGTCAAAATTAGGACTAGATTAAAATCTAATGTATAGCGGTGAAAAAGGATATTACTTGATGGAGACATGCACTTGAATGCAAATAATGTTAGGATGACTTCCAATGAAAAGGATACACGGTCTACAAAAATCCCTATTGAATAGATATGGGTTATGATCTGATGGAAGCCTATTAAGTTTGAATGTATTTCATAAATCAAATAAATGCGGTTGTTTAAATAGAGACAATTTCAATTTCATAAACAAAGTAAGCTAACAAGAAGCCGACTCAACTTAAAATTAAAACAATAAGAAGAGCGTCAGACATCCGCTAAAAGATAGACTTCCTAGTCATATGCAAGCAATCATGCTGATAGACTTTATCTGTCTCCAATCTTCTTGAGACATAACAAAGTGTATTACAAGCGGAGGACTTCTCTAATTAGGATATCAATATAACTTGATTCTATTAAAATAAGAACAAATCATAAAATAATGTAAACTTTTACACCTTACCTTGCCATGTACATCACCACAAACTGTTACTTGCTGACATTTGGAATGGTAATATCAAGTGAAGGCATAGAGCGTAAAATTTTCCTGGTTTGTAAGACGTTCTGGTAGGCATAACTGAGATAGCACAAACAATTTGACATGTTGGTTGGTCGAATTAAAGAATGAAGACACTTTTAAGCTAAATTCAAATGAGTATAACAGCTATTACTATTAGCACGCACCTTTTATGTAAGCATTTCTGATTTCTAAAATCATCAATTTTTTTTTATAAAATCCAGGGTTATCACTTCCCCTTCTATTCTTGTACCGGTATACTGTGAGAAGGACAATGAGAATATCCTTGTAGATACAAACTGTGAAAAAAAGCAACGTGACAAGAACAACCATCTTTGCACAATCGTATAAATGTCATAACCTATTAGTCAACCATGAATCTGGATACATTAACCTACCATTGGATTCCTTTATCCAATGTTAAACCACATGTTCTATTGGCATACGAGGAGGATTTTGTATATTTCTTGATGGTCATCAACATAGGAGGCAAACAAAGAACATGGATGCTGAGTTGAATATGGAATGGGAAAATCCTCCACCGTCATTGCCATATTAACAATTACAAGAACGCGACGAAAGAGAATCCTCGATATCAAGAAAAGAAAAATGTACTCAAAATGTGATAATACAGACATAAATACGTACATCTTTAACTTGGAGTAGGTCCCAACAAATTCAAACTTACAGAGTATCATTTCATGTGAGCTTTTACTTTCAAAGAGCTCCCTCGGGCTAAAATTTGACTTAAACACAGGCTGAACTGTGTTCAAGTCAAGATTTTCTTAAATTTGACTAACTCATTCTCCAAGTAAGACTATTAGTCTCAGAAGACATATGTAGTGTATATCTTATTAAGCAACAACGTCACTATTTGAAATTCAGCGTGTTAATTTAAAATATCCCCTACGGATAAAGGAGAAGTTGAATATTATCTGTCAAGCTTGCTATGGTAATGTCAAAACAACTATTGAAAATCCTAATGCAATATAATTTTCTCAACCTAAGATCCTGGGTTCTATTTGGATAACAAAGGGTCTAAAAAATAGCAAAACAAAATATTAGGATAGCATGATGCATAACTACACCAATATTCTAAAGTTAATTTCGACATATTGATCTTATTACAATGGCTCTAGAAACGTGAACAGAGACTATCAGAGGTGAGGCGAAGATATAAGAAAGAACTGAGCACTAAAGTTGTAATACTATATATATATTAGTACAACAATAATAAGGCCTAATCCAATTATTCAGGTGATTACTTAGGCATTATAGACCAAATTGCTAATTGTAAAATCCCGACAACATAGTACAACTGGCCGATTGAACAAGGCCGATTGAACAAAGTTGTATGATTTAAATAAAATAAACGGCCACAAAAATTTATATAGAACTGAATAAAAAGTTACTACCTTGCCCTTGCATGTCGAAAAGTAGCTCACAACAGCCTTTACTGTGGCACGCATCTGACCATTGTTCCAAAAATCACATCGTTAGTATCCGAATGAACCAAATTAAAGTTTGATTGATTCCAGAAGAAATAAGAGCTAACCGCTTCAGACATGTATGCTAGTCCATTTTGTTAACAATAGGGGAGAGAGTTCCTTCATAATCGGGGAACCTAGCAATCTGCTTCACTTTCCAAGCAGAAAAAAGTCATCGAACATTTCGAGCGCAGATGATTGCTTCCTCTGTATAATAAAAGACCCATCTATATTTAGGTCCCTTCAAAAACTAAGGGAAAATAGTTTTTTATGAATCTTAAGAACTAACCGTCCATAAGTCAACCTCGTCCGCGATGTCAGGGGAGGAGACGAGCATGGAGGCAGCTCTGTTGTGGTTCGAGCAGGCTCTCATCGAGTCAACCAACGCATTAATCATCCTACTGTAGGACCCGACTTCGAGGTGCCCTATGTTCTTCTTCTTCCCCTGTGCGTCGGTATTGGTGATGGATTCCCAATGCTGGATAAGAAGACTGTTTGCTGCTTTATCGGTGATGAAGGTGGCATGTTCGACATATAGTAGAAGCGAGAGCAAGAGAGAGGGATAGAGAGAGAAAGGAGAGGAAACAATGAAAATATAGTGCGGGAATTGGAAATTCTTTCTTGTCTAACACTTTGCTGCTTTCTTATGTGGAATACATGTGATTTACTTTTTAAATTTTTTATATCATTTTGTGATCATTTTTACTGTCACAAAGGTTATAAAAATAGTAAAATTATAAAATTAGAATTTCAGTAACGCTTGTTTAATTATTATAACGATTACTACCGTTACAAGATTGTTACGGTAATAACCTTTACTAATTAAAAATAATGTGTTACAATTTGCTTGTTTTGGTGTAGTAGTTCTTGGGAGAGTCCTCAGATTTTGTCCCTGAGGAACAAGACTATGATCCCTGCACCTATAATGAAGCACTATAAGATAAATATGCTTAATCTTGACAAAAGGCAATAAAATCGAAAATAGATTTAATAGATCCTAATTAAATCTGGGAACTTGTAGAACCACCCACTTGTATAAAAACCATTAGATGCAAGTGGGTCTATAAGAGAAAAAAGAGGAGCAGACGGCAAGGTTGAGGCCTTTAAAGTACGACTTATTACAAAAGGTTTTACTCAGAAAGAGGATATTGATTATGATGAAACCTTTTCGCCAGTAGCCATGCTTAAGTCTATTCAGATTTTGTTATCTTTGCAGCTTATCTCGATTATGAGAATGGCAAATGGATATTAAGACAGCTTTCCTTAATGGAAGTCTTGAAGAAAAATCCATGTGAAGTAACCAAAACATGTGTAACTAGTATGAGTTATCTTCCTAACCTTTCTATCAGGCACGGAGGAAAGTAATAAGTTTTATAGCGGAAAGGAATCAAGCAGAAGGAAATCAAGGTAGTCGGATGAGAGTTCAAAATTAGAATCAAGGGAGGAGATCAAGCATGTGGATGAGATACCTAGATTATAATCCTATTTGCAGGCTCACATCGGTACAGTAACGTAACCGAAGTGATAAACATAGACCTGCATAGGCCACCAAAAAATATGTAACGCCTCAGTCCCAAAATACTTGGAAATAAGTACGTGGACATGCCAGCTGCATATATACGAAGAATACTCCAATATATAGAAACCTCGTTTGTATCCATAAGCTGTAAAATACAGTAAACCAAGACAACTAAATCTCATCCACCAAATAAGAGAATAATAATATAAATCAACTATAAAATTTGTCATTTATACATGTAGATGGGTGGAGACAAATCCACAACAACAAATTTAAATAGAAGAAACTATACAAAAAAATGATCGATAAAAATGGCAAGACGAACCAAGGGCAATCATCTTCGAAGGAATGGAGAAGATCACGGCCTTGGCTAGAGCACCTGCAAAAAGACATAAAAGCACACACATAGAGAATTTACCAGGTCCTCAGAGAGACGTAACACGATACATAAAGAACATGCCACATAACTGAATATATAAATATGTCATAAATCACAAGTAAAGTAAAATAGTCCCAATTGTAACAAGATCCAATACCTCATCATCGAAACAGTAGACTATCTCTACAACCAAATAAGGATAAGGGGTAGAACACTATTCCGCGATGCGACATTGTTCCAAGCTACTAATGGAATGGGGGTGACATGACATTGACTAGCCTAACCATCTAATGTGTTTATGCAGTTAAGAACAAATCTTTAGTTGTATGAGCCCTGGCTATAAATAGGACCTTGTATAGTCCCCACTCGGGTACCGGTGACGAAGCGCATAACGTTCAAAAACGTCAGTAGCCAACCTGAAGGGGTCATCATACCCGTATCTCCAGCGGAGCTTCTGGATTACAAAGGAATGTGTAATAGAAGCCCATAAGACAAGGAAATATTATCTCCACCTGATGTACCTATCTAAGTCACATCCGTGATCATGTACCTCTACTAACTGCTAAGTCTCCTAACATGCCTCTATCAGCAGTTAAACCTAACGCATGCACACGAGTGATCAGCCAACACGCAAGTACCTCTACATGCTACTCATCTCACACATATCTCATAGTAAAATTGTGTCAAAGTTTCTAC
The DNA here is from genome assembly GCA_029216955.1 of Iris pallida. Taxonomy (NCBI): domain Eukaryota; kingdom Viridiplantae; phylum Streptophyta; class Magnoliopsida; order Asparagales; family Iridaceae; genus Iris; species Iris pallida. The sequence continues at coordinate 2,985,877 of JANAVB010014596.1, read as the reverse complement.
AATACACTACAGATGGTAGTCTCTTAACTAGGTTCATATGCAATCAAAAGATAATAGAAAAAGCAAAGCTAATATCACTGGGAAGGTAGTAAATCATTAATTGTAATATTGGTACAGCTAGAAAAAGTAAAAATAATTAAATAGTGATATTCAATAACTAAAGAAAATGCAGACTAAATATAAACAGTAGATATGACAAGGTATCTTGCCTGAGGTTGTGTGCAAAAGGGCGACGTCCAACAGCTCGAACCGTCAGAATAGTGAGGCGATGAAAGCCAAATCCCGCATACGTCCTCGGATACTTGAATAAACACTACGAACGTGTTTGGAATTAAAGATATGTCTAGAAACGCCTGTCAAGAAGTCTAATTCTGGAACATGGGAAAATCATAATTTCGGATCAAAACGATGTCCACCGTTGGACCTATTTTGCACCGAAATGCGTACAAGTATCTATGGTCTCTAAAGTCATTAAACTATATGTCTACGGGTCTGGTTTGAGGATAAAGATCCAACCGTATGTCAAAAGTTAGATTCCGGTGGACCGTGCACAATTTTGCCCGTTGGAGCGGGTCGCGGGCCTGCCAAATAGGCGTTCTAGTCGACCTTCTTAGAATCGGACCAAACTTGGCACACAAGACCAGAAAAATAATACGGTCCTGCTGGCACAAGTTTTGTCTCGATTTGACGAACGTGCAAAAAGTAATTAGGGAATTTGCAAAGAGGCCGATAGGATAAATTTTAACGGATATATATCAAATTCGTCGTGCACACGCAACCAATTTAAATTTCGTCAAATTTCACACATCCGCGAAGTCGATACGCACCTTTTGATAACTTCGGTTCGCGACCACGTCGCCCGGATTGTCGGGGTGGGCTCCGTATCGGAGTTTTTTTAATATTTTTAAAACACATTTTTCTTAAACTTCAACCAGATTTTAAACAGAATATAATAAGAACTAAATTAAATTAATTATTGGGTTCTGATCCCGGTCAGGTGGTCTAAAACTTTGTTCACTTATATTTCTAAAATTCATGGTAGCCTGGTCTTAAATCGACTGCAAACATGGGTGGTTGGGACAGTTTTCTAACGTCCAAAAATTGAATTTTTCTCGATTTTGGAACTCGTTTTGCGTCATGCAAAAGGCAAAATAAAATAAATGATATGAGAAGGATTGAAGGGGTTTAAGTCAAGGTTGTACCAGAGAAAATGGCTCGCGAATTGGTGGTCCGAGGAGCCGGGGATATCGCCACGAAGATGGGCGATGAACTGCGGCTGCTGCTAACTGCTCTGTTGTGGTGCTGTCGGCCTTGTCGCTTGCACGGCTACGCCGGTGGTCGCCGACGGCCGGCGAGGAGGAGCGCGCATGCAGGGGTCGGGGTCTGTGTTGCTAGGGGTTGGGGGCGGCTGCAATGATCGAGGGGTTAGGGTTTCGATATTAATTTCATCCCTCTCTGTCGACACTATATATATAGTTGTGCTCGGCCCCTTGTGGGCTCGGGTCTGGTAGGCGTACTGTTCAAGTAAACAGTACTCTATTTTCCTTTATTATTATTATTATTATTATTATTATTATTATTATTATTTTAATATATATATATATATATATATATATATATATATTTATATATATATATATATATACACACACACACACACACACACACACACACACACACACACACACACATACACACACAAACACACGCGCACACTCACACTTATAAGAATCTAAATAATTTTATAAAAATTTCAAAAAATCACCAGAATATTTCTAAAACATTTTCATAAGTAATAGGTATACGTACTAGCTACTTATAACGTAATTTTTAGCAAATAGTCATCAATTACATATAAAGTAAATTGAGATCTATAAAATACTATAAATTAAAAATTAAATTCTTAAAAAGAAGAATATTTCATAAAAAAATTTAATGAAATAACTTGTACAATTCTATATATATTTATAGTGTAGCATTTATTCAAACTTAAAATAATTCCTACAAGATTCCTGAAATAAATATATTTTTAAAATAATTTAGTAAAACTTTTATACGAAATATGTATTTTCCACATAAACAATAATCATCTGCTAGTTCTCGATATTCCCAAAATCTTAGAAAACAAATTTGAAGGCATTTTGCCAATTAAGAAACTACAAAATGTTTAATAAAAAATAAAATAAAATAAAGTTTTGATATTTAACATGAGTAATAAAATTTTAATTTGATTACCAAATATTAGCAAAAACGTAAACTAAAAAGTCCATTGAATTACAAATTCTATATAAATAGATCTAATTAAAAATAAAATCATCAAAATTTTGGGGATTTTACATCCTACCCAACTTATAAAAATTTCGTCCTCAAAATTAAAAATAATCTTATTACATATAAAAAATGACGAGTTTAAATATGAAGAGCAAGTACATCAAATTACAACGTGGTTTCCGAAACGACGGAGGGGTGGCTATCACCGGAGTCCAATTTTTGTGATATTCTACATGATGGGGTATTTTTGGTTTCAAGGCCTTACTCAACTTATAGAAATTGGCTAATTAGAAAATTTGTTGTTACTAGACTTCTAGAAAGGCAGTTTCTAGGAAAGGCACGAGAATATTGGACATTACTGGACCGCAGTCACGGATTTTAAGTGGGCCTAGATATTGGCATGACGTTCTTGATAACTTCTATCGGAGAATTACTGCACTTTAATGCCGTTCCTATCGGGGTCATGCTCCAACAAGATGGTAGCCATCTCTTGTTCGACTATAACTAGAACGTGTCGGTTAAAAGGAATTTTAGTCTCCGCCCTACATGGGTAACCAAGAGATGAGAGTCTACAACGGTGCAGAACCTTGCTATAGATGTTAGTTATATAAGGGTATGAAATTTTTAAGTCACAATGATTAGCATGTGCGGGTTTGTGTTGCGTAGGAGGCATAGGCTTGCTTGGGTGGAACGCATACATCATATGTGTGATGCATCTTGCATGGATCATAGGTATTCAATTTAGTTAAGAGAATGGGACAATATTTGCATGGTTGAATTCAAAGGGGACAAAATAGACATCTATGGTTTGTTCTAAGAAATTTTTTTGTCATACAAGTGGTGTAATTGAAATGGCGCACAAGATGGTGTGGTTGGTGGGATGTACGTCATGTGTATAACTTGACTGGTCTAGTTCTTGAGTGTGAACTTTGTTTGAAGGGAAAGGCTAGTATTGTGCTTTAATTATCAAAGTCACAGTAGAGGTCATCGGATGGTATAGATAGAAGTGGATGCTATGAGTCACTATTTTATTAGTTCAATTGGAACCAATTTATCCTACACATCTGCTAATACCTAGAGGAGCTTGCCTAAACACTTAATAAGATTTCACTCTCGAAATTGAAACTAAGACATGATTTATTGACCAGTCCGAAGTTTGAAGAATCAAAGTTGTGATCTTCTACTGCATTATCTAACGTACGAGCAAAGGTATATAGAGTGTAATATGAAGATTGTATCGTAAATCCCAACAGATAGAAGAATGGTTACAAAGGGCATCCCATTCTAAGAGAGAGTGTATACTGAGTTCAAGGTTCTACTCACTGATATAAATTGGTTAATCGGGGAAAGCACAGTAATAGGACTTCTACCAGTATTAAGGTGAAAGAGATGTTTGAGCATATGAGGTACTTCTAATTGTGGTCATTGACTCTATCAGAATCCTAGGAGTTACTTTATTTAACATTATCCATATATTGATCATCAAGACAGTAGGAAGGACTTAGTTAAGCATTACCAGAAACAAGTTGGTACAATATGGTTCCATTCATCTCATAACATAGGCTACAAAAGATATGGTTACAAAATTTATGGAAGGAGAATTAGTGAACCAAGAGATGGAAACTACATAATAGGTATAAGGATCTATGTCATCAAGTTTGGTTTTTATAGCCCAACTATGGCGATATGTAAGGATGGGTTTAACTGGTCTTAATAGATTTTCGAATGGGACATCAATCTTTATTGAATGAATCTTGGGTTTTATCTATATTGGCCGGACAAGATCTCATAAAATCAACCTGAACCTTTTCTACTAAGTTAGTATAACCTAGTATAAGTTCAAACTCAATAGTTGGGCAAGTTGCCAGTCGATTTGGTTAACTAGGTTCCTTAAGTCCAAAGTGCGCCTTCTGTGACTTTTGTGTTTGAGTAGCACAAAAGGCCTCTATTGAGTGGCACACTAGTGGCATGTGCGTAGAGGGCTTCGAGTAGATCACAATCATATATTGGGCCAAAAGAATTGAGTCAAGATTGGATCTCTAACTGCAGTTGGAAAGTACATCGGTGTTATGGTAAGGTTTATCGCTAGTTCCTTTTGACTTGAAAGTTGTATCATAAAATAGAGTACAAGGAGATGTGTTTGAGTGGGACATGACATGTCTACTTGAAGGTGGACTTTTCTAGGTATTGTATATGAATTTTGTTTGAAGGTAACAACTAGTATTACTCCGAATATCAAAGTCACGGTAAGGGACACCAAAAGATCTAAAAAGAAAGTGGGAGTTCACGAGTCACTAATTTATCATCTTAGTGATAACCAATTTACCTCAATCAATCAGTGACCCCATAATTCCTAAAAGTAAGAATGGCTTACTGTCTATTAGCTCTAGAGACTAGGACATGGTTTTGGTAATAATGAGGTCAGGAATATTTGAGTTGTGACATCGTACTTTGACCTTTGGTAATAATAGTCACGATGTGATCGATAACGTGATATGGTAGTTATGAATCAGTTTCGAGGGTCATACCTCGATTTCTAATAAATGAAAATAATTGCGTACAATGATACATGAGTCGATAGAATAGAAGATTCATTCTTCTATATTATATGAGAGCTTATTGATGGGGTAACGAACTTTAAGGCACGTCATATGAAAGATCTCTAACGACTAAGTCATGAATTTCTATTTGTGTAAAGCCTGCCAGACTACGGTCATAAGGTTTCTAGTGGTATCAAATATAGTGTTTATGTATTGCTGTTGGTAACTGGTAAATCATAATATGACAGGGATTTTAAGCTATGATATTGGCTAAGCTAGTGACTGTGGTGTTCCAATGCTAGTCAGGTCTTAATAACAAAACTTGCACAACTAGGATAATATCTGTTGGACTCCAATCTCGGGATGGGTGTCTTCCATAGTCATGGTAAATGATTGTCCTTACCTTAGTCTATTTATCTCATGTCTAAACTTGTGGGCTTGGTCGAGAAAAGGTTGGGTTAAGACATCAGGGTTGCTAGTTAAAGTAAGATTCAAGCAAATAATTGGAGGCTCACAATAATTGATTCCTAGAGATTAGATAGTCTCCTAGATTTGTGTTTTAACCAAGGGTAAGATCCTACTCATTTTTAAACTCAAATGACTATAAGGTTATGACATTAGTTTTAGGGTCGAGGGGAGGACAATTAACTCAAGGCAGGGTTGTAGTCACATGGCTGGCCGATTGGTAGCTACACTTGTGTATACAACTATCATAGCCATGGGGGATACTCTGTATCTATCTATCAAATACAAGCACTCGTCTTTCCAATCAGTGAAAGACAAAAGCAATATAGAGTTCAGGAAAGATGTCATTGATACAATTATACGATTCAAAGGCGAATGTATACTTCATGAGGAGTTGTCAATGCAATCGCAGATGAGTTTCTAGATACCTCTATATCTCAATCCACGTGGGATAAGCATATGAAGAGCGAACCAAGTGCACTATGGTTGATCAGACCAAAACACATTGATTCTAATTAGGCAATATGCTCGTGGGCGTCCCCCGTATACATATGTCCTGAACAAACTCGATAAAGAATAAGCTTGCCAAACTAGGCTATAAATGGCGTCATCATTTATGGTAGTGCAAAGTATAAGTATGGGAGACAATGATGAATGTAGTTATAAATGGTTCAAGTTTCACAAGAATCTATGTCGTGTCCGATATTCCTGTTTATACAGTCATCCTACTGTCTCTTGTATCAGGCCTTGGTTGACCAATGGAGTATGGGCTACAAAATCTCTATATTCTTAGGTAATCATATCTTTCTGTACTAGTATATATTCAGTGTCATCCAGTTATACTTCATTAATGGGTTAGAAGAATATGGGGTGATAGGCCGTGAGGCATACTATCCAACTTATAGAAGTCAACTAATAGAGAGCTTAAGAAATATAACATGTGTAACTAGTATGAGTTGTCTTCCTAACCTTTCTATCAGGCACAGAGGAAAGTGACAAGTTTTAAAGCGGAAAGGAATCAAGCAGAAGGAAATCAATGTAGTCGGACGAGAGTTCGAAATTAGAATCAAGGGAGGAGATCAAGCATGTGGATGAGATACCTAGATTATAATCCTATTTGCAGGCTCACATCGGTATAGTAACGTAACCAAAGTGATAAACATAGACCTGTACGGGCAACCACAAAAACATGTAACACCTCAGTCCCAAAATACTTGGGACTAAGTACGTGGACATGACAGCTGCATACATACGAAGAATACTCTAATATATGGAAACCTCGTATGTATCCATAAGCTGTAAAATACAGTAAACTAAGACAACTAAATCTCATCCACCAAATAAGAGAATAATAATATAAATCAACTATAATTTTTTTATTTATACATGGAGTTGGGCGGAGACAAATCCACTACCAACTAATTTAAATGAAAGAAGCTATACAAGGAAATGATCGATAAAAATGGCAAGACGAACCAAGGGCAATCATCTTCGAAGGAATGGAGAAGATCACAGACTTGGCTAGAATACTTGCGAAAAGACATTTAAGCACACACCTGGAGAATTCACCAGGTCCTCAGAGGGACGTAACAAGATACATAAAGAACATGCTGTTTTCCATAAATAAATTCACTTTATTTATTGTGTTTCTGGGAAAATTATAACTGTGGGAATCTGATCTAGAAGACGATCACTTTATCCCTTGGACTATGCGAAGAAAAAAAGCTCTCAAAATTTTGACAGTAGATAACTATATATCTGTACAATGAATAAGAAAAAGAACTCTATTTATAGAGTCAAAAATAAAACTGAAAAGATAACTGTCTTCACAGCCTGTGCTTAGTTGAAAATTACGCAGGATTTAACATACGCAAGGTTGTGAGAAGTTACTGGACGTGGCCTGTAACTGTTGGACACATGGCGATCATGCATGAGTCGTGTGCAAGTTACAGGACACGCAGGCGAGAGATCAGTGGCATGGCTGCCACGTACTCCAATTTGATGAAATCCACGCAGACTTTGTTGAAGACGAAATCTACGCAGACTCGGAGTAGAAAGCTTCAAAATCCACACAAACTTGGGGCAGGAAGCTTCAGGATCCACGCAGACTCGAGGCAAAAAGCTTAAAAATCCATACAGACTTGAGGAAGAAAACTTCAGAATCTACGTAAACTTGAGATGAAGATCTCACAATACACGCAGACTTGAGATAAGACTGCCAGCTGTCTCGATTTGGCGTGCCTCGACTGACACAAAATCTCTGACAGTGATTACTTTGTCAGTCGTATTAAATGACAAGAAACTCTTTTGGTACGCCAACTTGACGAAGGCTGAGTCTTGCTGAAGAAGATTTCGAAAGTCACACAATAGTCGGCTGTGATCTCTCGAGTTCCGTGCATACGTGGCATACGAAGAGACATTCTTCGACTGTCGTGCTGTCAGTCATAATGACTCTCTGACAAATGATGAGCTGTCTCTTCAGCGTGATTTGTAAATATTATCCTGATCAACTGAGCGTGACTTTTGACTCTGTCCTGATCAACTCAGCGTGACTGTTATTTTTAAGGCCTACAAAACCCCCTTCAAAGTTTTCAAAAAAATGATAAATTATTTCGAAATACTTTGAAATCGAGATGTTAAAATGAAATCAGTCACGCTGAGATGACTTAAAATTTTTTGCGGAAGTCGAAAAGACTTCGAAGTTCTTTGAAAACATCCAAATGAACTTATTAAATGTCATGATGACTCTTTATTTTTCGAGATTGATTGCATCCAATTTATGGTGGAATATGAACCGCCGGCGAGCTCTGTTATATAAACAGGGAGAAGATTCATTTTTAATCTTCATCTTACGTCAACATGACACCAAAGGAAGAAGCTGAAGAAAAAGCACGCAAGTTGGGTTTTTGTTCCCATGACGACCCTACTTTTGGGGGTACGGAACCGGAGCCTTTTGTCTTCGAGTTCAAAGATGACCCTACTCAACTAGCCAAGAATTTCTTGAGTTATTTTGGCTTGGATGGCTTGTCTTCTTCTGATGGACGCAGCCTTGCAGAACAGCGTGAAATATTGAATGCTCTGTTACACCGTATGGGGGTCAAGAGCATACAAGAACTGGACACTAAGCTCAGCCGCTCTGCAAAATAGAGCATGTCTTTTATGCTTCTTTTGAAAATATTGCACTTTTTCTTTTGTCTTTTGTAAGGCCATCAGTGCCTGTCTTGAAGAATGTAGTACAACTTTTGTGTTTGAACAGCGTGTATTAATGAAGAATATTAAATGGCACTCTTTGACTGTTTCCAATGTTGTGTTATCTTCTAAAGCACACGTGACACTCATTCCATAATTTATGAGCGCTATTTACTCGGATATTTTCCAAGAATAGACTTGTACTTTGTCCTTTAAATAGATAGATGAGTTTCATAGATACTCGTCTTCTATTCTTCTTCTTCTTCTCTGAGAATGAAATTTTTAGGAGATTTCATTCTCAAACAGGAAAGCAATGCTTTCTAATGTTCGATTTCTGCGCACTGTATCAAACATGGGTTTGCCAATCCTTAGCACCAAACTTGATGGTAAGTCTGCGTACCATTTTTGTTACTTTTGAAGATAGGCTTTTATGTTTCTAACTGAAAAATGCACGCTTGACTAGCCAGTGCGTGCCAAATGTCATTTCTGTCGATTTAATCTCTTCTTCCTTGATGCTTTCTGTAGGAATTCGACTAAAACTTTTCTTCAGAACTGGCATTGGTGATGTGGATGCTGTGGAGAATATCCTGCTGACACCTACATCAGGGAGCTCATACGCTTTTAACGCGTACATCAGACAACTCAGAACTCTTCGTAAGATAGAAGGGTCTTCCGCAGATGGTAGGAAGAGCCTTTATACACGAGAGTTGGATGGTGGAGTCAACTCTACCCAGAGAAATCGGGTAGTAGAGTTCCTTTCAAGGCAGAACCAGGAATTGTATCCCAATGTGGAATACATTCCTATCTCCTTTGAAAGGTTACCCCCAATCCACCAGTTGTATTGGCAGCACCACGACTTCGGGCTGCCATACTCTGTGGTTCTCCTCTCGTCTGATAGAGAAGACTAGAGTTTGATTCCTGCTGATCTGGTCGTGACTGGGACCCAGACAGTCAGGAACTGCTACCAACAACGAACCTGACGGAGAAGGTCCGACGGAGAAGATCCAAGGAAGAAGATAGATCTCTATTAGGTTATTGTTGTGGCGTAGAATAAAAATCCAAAATTTGTAATAGATTTCCATTATGATTTGTAAGAAAGTCTAAGAAAATGTAATAGACTTTTTATGATAATATGAGAGTGGAAATAATAATTCTTCTATGCTCAATGATTTATATTTGAATGAATTGTGGACATGATAGATAATAAAATCTTCTTTTCTGATTTAGAGTACGTAATATTATCAGAGGTAGTATGGACGTGATAATATGTAGGAACTCAAAAGAAAATAGATTGATTTCTATGCAGAGGTCAAAAATGACAAGTGACAAATGAGCAAGTAGATTCGGCATAGAAGAGTATGAACGGACGAATCGTCAGATGAACGAATGAACCGTCGAATGAATGTAATAAATGAACGGATGAACCGTCAAGCATTAATGAACGTGTGAATCGTCGGATGAATGTGATGCTTCATTATTTGAGGAGCTTCTGCCTATAAATATAGCAGAAATCTGACAAGAAGGAACACTCCTTCTTTCAAACATAAAAATGTCGTCTGAAGAAGCATCCAAGAAGGCTGAAATCGCCATGAAGGTTCAGAAAGGCACTGAAGAACACCCTGTAGATCCAGTTCAATCGAAGAAGGCAGAAGCAGGCGAAGGTTCGTCTGCACCCAAGCCACCAAGGGACATTCTGGATTTCCTGCTCGAACCAGGAAGGACTGAAGAAGAAGAAGCCATGAGGATGGCCGCTTGTAAGTTCCTCGTAGGTTCCAGCAAGGAGATCCTCGGCTCTTTTGCTGATCACGTCTTCAAGAAGGACGGCAGTGGACCACGTCCAAATGTAGAAAAGGATGATAATGATCTTCCTTAATATCATGTACCATCATTCATGATTAAAATAAAATAAAAATTTTATTTCTAAACATGAATTTGTCTGATGATTACAAGCATTTACATTTATACATGGTACTTTTTAAGGAATTTGCCATTAATAGGCATCAAAACTTTTTGACCATCCAATTCTGAGAGTTGATAAGCTCCATTTGAGAAAACTCTGCTCACAATATAGGGTCCTTCCCACTTTGCGTCAAATTTGCCTTTGCTCATATGAGTCATAGTCATAGGACGTCTGACTGTTAGAACAAGTTCTCCTTTCTGATACGATCGAACTCTGACTTTCTTATTAAAAGCTCTTGAGATTCTAGCTTGATAGAATTCAATATTCTGTTGAGCAAATAATCGCTTTTCATCCAAAGCTTCTAATTCCTGAAGTCGAAGATGATCATTATTTTCGGCAGTGAGTTCATTAGCGATTGCTATCCTTAAAGAAGGAATTTGAATCTCTAATGGAAGAATAGCTTCGCAACCATACACCAGAGAAAAGGGTGTACATTTAGTAGCATTACGAACTGTAGTGTGATAAGCCCACAAACATTCACCGAGCTTCTCACTCCAATTACGTTTGTTAGTAGAGACAAACTTCTTTAGGAGTTTGATGATAGTTTTGTTGAAAGCTTCTGCTAATCCGTTAGCTGCCGGATTATACGCGATAGAAGCCACATTATTGATCCGGTGATCATCACAGAATCGAGTAAACTTCTGACTGACAAACTGTGGTCCGTTATCATGAATAATGCGTCGAGGAACACCAAATCTGTAGATGACATGATGCTTAATAAAGCTGATGACATTGGACGTCTTAACTTCAGATAAAGAAATGGCTTCGGACCATTTGGAGAAGTAATCGGTTATTGCAAGAATAAATCGATGACCCTTGGATGACGGCGGATTAATCGGGCCGATAATGTCCATGCCCCAAGCTTCGAAGGGCCATAATGCTACCGTTGGATGTAGAAACTCCGAGGGTTGATGAATAAAATCTGCATGGATTTGACAAGCTTTACACTTCTTTGCATATTCGATGGCGTCTGATACCATAGTGGGCCAATAATAACCCATACGTCGAATACTGTCTTAAAGTTTTGGTCCAAGTTGATGTGCTCCACAAATTCCATCATGTGCTTCGCAAATAATTTGTTGAGCCTCGTCACCGGCAACACATCGAAGAAGTAAACCATCATAAGCTCGACGATATAAGGTCTTTGTTGTATGATTGTAATAGAATCTGAGTGATCGTCGTCTGATAGATGCTGCCTCACTCGGATCATCCGGAAGAATATCATACAATACGAAATCTAAGAAAGGAAGTCTCCAATCTTTATTCGTATTTTGATTCTCGGCCGAGTTACTGAAGATAAATTCTATGTTGGAATCAGATGAAGATGACAAAGATTTACGACTAAATCCAAATCCTCTTGTTGTGTTGACGTCATGAGATGTTGATTCTTCAATGTCAATTGGAAGCCCTAGAGTTAGTTTATTTTTCAGATAAAATAATTCTCGATTGCGAACAATAATCATTTGTTGTCGTCTAATCGAAATAGCTAACACCGCCACAAGATTAGCTAGAGCATCAGCTTCCGTGTTACATGCTCGCCTAACATGTTCAATAAAGAATTCTTCAAACGAAGAAGCCATAGATATAGCTAATCTATGATAAGGAACCAAATCTTGATGGCGAACTTCATAAGTCCCCCTTATCTGATTGACAATGAGTTTAGAGTCTCCGTACGCCTCCAAATGTTGAATATTCAGATGCTTAGCGAGTTGAAGACCAATGAGCAATGCATTGTACTCAGCTGCATTGTTTGAACATGGTTGATCAAGAGAATAAGCTCGTTGGATAGCAAGACCTTCTGGCGATACAAGAACAATTCCAACTCCAGCGACAATATCACCATTAGGACCTATCCTTGAAGCTCCATCAAAGAATAGACGCCAAGTAGGATCTTCTTCAGCAATTTGGTTTGAATCTAAGACCTCATCTGGAATTTGGTCATAGAGTTTTGAATTTTCTGGAATTGAATGAGCAGCCAGAAAATCGGCTAAAGCTTGTCCTTTGACTAATTTCTGAGGAATATAATGCATGTCATACTGAACTAGTAGGATTCCCCAGTTAGCTAATCGAGAATTTAAAACGCTGGGTTTCTTCATTATGATCCGTATAGGATTGATCTTGGAGATGACATGAATAGTCTGGCCAATGATATAATGTCGTGTCTTCTGAACAGCGAACATCAAGGCTAGATATTCTTTTTCGACCGATGAATATCGAGGTTCAGCTCCGGTCATAGTACGACTGAGATAGTAGATGGCTTGTTCATGGCCATTTTGATTCTTTTGAGCAAGTAATGCACCCAATGAATGACTCATTGCTCGAGTATATAGGAGAAATGGAATTCCTGAAACGGGAGGTACCAATACTGGAGAGCTCATCAGATATTGTTTTATATCATCGAATGCTTTCTGACATTCATCATTCCAGACAAAAGAGACACCTTTCTTCATAAGTTTGTTGAATGGTCTGCAGCGTCCTGACAAATTAGAGATGAATCTCCTGATATAAGCGATCCTTCCTTGAAATCCTCGTAGCTCTTTTAAGGTGCGTGGAGGATGCATCTCTTGGATGGCTTTGATCTTCTCGGGATCCACGTGTATACCTTTAGAGGTAATGACGAAGCCAAGAAATTTACCACTAGAGACGCCTAAGAAGGACTTAGTAGGGTTCATCTTTAATTGATGCTTACGCATTAGATCAAAAATAGTCTTCAAATCTTGGATATGATCCTCCTTTTGTCGACTTTTGACTGCAATATCATCAACGTAGCATTCGACTGTTTTTCACAGATGTTCACGGAATATAGTGCTCATAGCTCGTTGATAAGTTGCTCCTGCATTCTTGAGACTGAATGGCATAACTGTATAACAGTATGTACCAATCGGTGTTCTGAAAGAAGTATGCTTCTCGTCGTCTGGAAACATTTTAATCTGATTGTATCCAGAATACCCGTCCATGAATGACATTCGTTCAAATCCATAGGTATTATCGATCATGACATCAGTGATTGGTAGAGGGAATTCGTCCTTAGGGCATGCCGTATTGAGATCGCAGAAGTCTATGCATACTCTGATCTTGCCAGTCTTTTTAAGGACAGGAACTATGTTAGCTACCCAATCGGGATGTTGTTCCTCTCTAATAAACCCGGAGGCCATGAGTTTATTAACTTCAGCTTCAATTGCATCCATAATGTCTGGACGAAATCGTCGCTGTTGTTGTTTGACCGGTTTAGCATTCGGCAAGATATTGTGCTTGTGAGTTGCGATTTGTGGATTAAGTCCTGGCATATCTTCATAACTCCAAGCGAAGACATCGATGTAATCATGAATGAGTTTGATCATGTCTTGCTTATCAGTTTTTGAAAGACTTTCACTGATGAATATTGGTTTGGGGGATCCCTCTTCACCAACATCTATTTGAACAAGTTTATCTTCAGTCGGAGGTTCTTTTTGCTCGAAACGGAACTCCCATTGATTATCTAATCTTTGGGCCCATTGTTCTGATTCAGGTGAGATTTCAAACTCTTCTTCGTCTTCATCTCTTTCTTCAGAACGGTCAATGGAAACCATGTTGGAAGACAGAATGTTGCAGTAGAAATTACCGATACTCGTATCGGAATCCCAAGAAGTGGTACTAGAAGAATCAGATCTCTTATCTTCATCAGATTCAGGATCTTCATGGATAATATTGATGAAAGGAGTAGGAGCAATATAGCCTAATCCGCATTTCGTCCTCCCATATTTCAGAGGAGGAATACGAACAGGCATTTTTCTTCCTTTTCCACTATTGAGGCCAGTTCTGAAGTCATAGCCCATATTTTTGATGATGTCTTTAGATTGCTGACTATAGCGACGCAGTTGTAATCTTCCAGTATCATCGTTTTTGTCATCATCTTCTAAATCAGAAGGACTTTGGGGCCCTTTGTAAAAGAGTATTGGAATGTCTCCTGGCTTTCTGCTGGGAACTAGAAAGTATGAAGATTGTACAGGTTCTAGAGATATATCTGTATGAACAGTCTGTACAACTCCTATGATTATTGTGCTCAAGTCATCTAACAAAAATAACTATGAACATAATTACACACATCAGCGTACTGCAAAGATAGAGGCAGCAATATTTACATTGGGAGAAGGTTGAGCCTCAGAGATTTTAGCCAAGTCCATGACTAAAGGGGAAGAAGAATGAGAAGAAGCTTTGTTTCGATTAAGATCGATAACAAATGACTCAGAAGAGGTGAGCTCCCATGAAGCTTGAGATGGAAGAGTAATTCGCCCTCCAACTGGAATTAGCAGAGTATCCTGTGAAGATACAGGAACTGTAGTACGCCCACTAACAGGAATGATCATTGTATCTTGAGTAGACGACTGAGGCAACGGGGAGATCCGTCCACTCACTGGAATGATGAAAGAACCTTCTCCAGAGGGTTTGGGAGATTGTTGCTGAGTAGCTCGATATTTAACAGGGATTATTAAAGTCTCACTTTGTGAATCCTCTTTCTCCATAGCTTGTATGACCCTTGTATACTCTTCTTTGTACATTCGGGAATCATAGAAATAAGCTTCAACCCTATGGAAGGGATTTATATCAGCAACTTCTTTTTGTACTCTTCCATTGCTATCAATGTACTTAAAACACTGATGAAGAGTAGAAGGCACCATATTATTTTCATGAAGAAAGGGCCTCCCAAGAAGAAGATTGTAGGATCCCACGATCTCAATCACATAGAAAGTGACTTTGGATCTGAAATCGCCTATCTGAAGTTTCAGATGAATCTTTTCCAAAGGCTCGCTTCGGCTTTGATTGAATCCTAAGATAGTAGTAACCGTCTTAGAGAGCTTGTGAAGAGGGATTTTTAGTTCGTCCAACAGACTCTTTGGCATTATGCTTATAGCAGACCCTGGGTCAATGAGGATACGATCTATCTTCATCGTATCGATATAACCAGTGTAGTAGAGAGGCCGATCATGTCGATTATCCTCCAATAGCATGTCGTCTTGTGTAAAGGTGATATTTGGGATAATCTCCAATATACTGTTGCAATGTAAGCAAGTGGCAGGTTCTGCATCTGGCTTCTTCAATTGTGCAAGACAAGAGTCTGCTTGAAGAAGTGCTTCACTTAACGTCTCCCGAGTTTCTTTAGAAAGATGTAGAAGTTCAAAGAGGGACATTCTAGCTGGAGTATTAGCAAGTTGAGCTAGAATGTCGAAGTTGTAAGGCTTCTGAAGCCCAAGAGGAGGGGACTTCTTGATTGGTTTATCAAACCGAGCCTGTTGTTTACCTTTCTCCAGAACTGTGGGTTTAGGAGGAATAGGTTCAACTGGTGTAGTTGAAGGAACAGGTGCAGTAGATGATTCTTCTTCAGGAGGAACATTAGGAGCATCTTTATCAGCTGAAGGGATATCAGGAGTATCCTCAGGATTCTTGGAATAATCCTTTAGATAAGGTTTCCCTGTTCGAGTAGCAAGTGCTTCTTCCTTCTCTTTTGGCTCTGTGTCAGAGGTAGATCCAAGAGAAGTCATATGACATGACTTAATTTTTCCAGCCTTCTTGGACTTTCGAGAAGTAGTATTTTGAGGAAAAGGAGATTCAAAATCTGCCACTAGATCAGGATGAATCCACATAATTTCTCCAGTTTCCAAAGTGATTGGCACTAATCCTTCAGATTGTGGAGGAGGAATATTCACTATCTCAAGAGTTGCCTTGGGAATAGGAACGATCCCACTTTCAAGGAGTTGAGGAGGGAAATCTCCGAATTGCATAGAGACGACGTTGGAGGTGACGGTCTTCTCTTTTGGAGTAAGGGAGATAGCTCCAGATTTAATCATTTCTTGGATCTTTCCTTTCAGTACATAACATGTACGAATTGTGTGACCCAATATTCTGTGGTATGGACAATATTTGGGATGATCTGTCTTACCAGCTTCATCAGGTTTTTTGATTTCAGGTAATTGTATTTTATTACCTTTCAGCAGACATTCAAAGATACCAAGGACATCGTCATCATCGAAAGAGTATTCTTCTTTGGGGCGAGGTGTTCTTGGTTGTTGAGTTGTAGAGGTAGGAGAAGTTTGAACAGTTGATGCATCTTTGCTCTGAAGATTAACTTCAAGAGTTTCTTTTCCTTTGCGAGCATTATTTTTATTGTTAGTACCTTGACCTGTTTCTTTGGGAGTTATCTGCACTCCTAAACGTTTGAAGGTTTCAGCACTAATTTCTGCGGCCTTGGCACTGACTATAAAGGAAGGCCAATCTTGAAATTGAGTAGATCCTGTCCACATGCTGATAATTGGCAACAAGTTTGATTTGCATGTGTCAATGGTGACAGCATCTGGAGTTCCAAGAGGCATCTTCAGAGCTTCTCTTCGAAATCGTTCAATAAAATCCTCTGTAGTTTTATTATTTTTCTGCTTGATTCTAATAAGAGCAGACATAGTCATGTCATTGAGCCCTTCATAGAACCGTTCAAGAAACATCTGTTTGAAACCGGCAAATGAGGTAATATACCCATCTGGGAGACTTCTATACCATTCATAAGCAGTTCCCTTGAGACATCCAATAAACACCCGAGTAAGGAGGGCGTCACTTGGTTGCAATTGATCAGTCATCACTTCAAAGTGATTAATAAACTGACTTGGAGAAGAGGTTCCATCATAGAATGAGATAGTAGGAGGCTTGTATTTAGGAGGATATGATACTTGCTTCCATTCTATCGGGTAAGGTTGCTTGATGCCTAACCTTTGTAAACCATCTTTCTATTTGAATGCCTCGAATTGAGTTTTGAGATTCCTCAATTCTTCATTAACAACTCCAGAAGATTGTGGAGTTGTAACTTGTAGAGGATAGTTAGGAGGAGGAACAGCATTGTAAGTACTACCCCCAGCTCCAGAGAGACTAGGATTTGGTTGAGCTGGTCCAGGAGTATTGGATTGTACTGCTGGAGGAACTTGTACTGGACTTATATCAGTGTCAGTTGGTATGGCATATGATACAGTCTGTCGATTCTGCAACTGAGTTGTCATGAGTTCATACATCGACTTCATAGTATCAGCCATAGACTTCATTTGCTGTTCCAAAAAAGCAATTCTTTGGTCCTGAGGAGTCACCGAAGAGGAAAGTTCATTGTTCAATTCAGTATTCCCATCCACTATATATGTAGTGACTGTACGAGGGATTATTGATGAATTAGTGGATGTTGTATGCTCTGAATCACTGCTTCGTGCATCAAAATTATTTAAAGGAGAACTACCCCCAGTAGGAAGAGGTAGGAAATTAGATTCTCCTAGAAATTCAGAATCATCTTCAGAGATCAAATTTCTTTGACTAGAAGCTAAGACTCTTGCTCTGGTGTTTCTATATACTCCATCTGGACTATCAGCTCTACCTCCAGCATCCCGAGAGGTCATGTTGACAGAAGCAAACAAAGGCTCATCTTCATTAGGCATATGTTTATACTGAATCCGATTGAAGACAGATTGTCGTTTAGTTTGACATCTGCATTGTATTGTGACTCTCGGCTGGAAGTCACATTCATGATCAACATAGTCATGAGCCATTGATTGACATCTTCATTGAATTATGACTCTTGGCTGGAAGTCACACTCAGCATGATCTTTTGACACAGAATTACTCCTTCTCTTTTGTTGAAGATATTCTCGTAAATCTATTTGTGAAGATTGAGGAGTATATTTCCTGTTCTTGGTTCTTGATGGCTCTTGATTATATAAAGAATGATTAATATGAGCCACATAGTTTCTAGCATACTCTGCATCTGGATCTTTTATCCTTGTTTCCAACTGATGTGGTTTCTTAACACCAGAAGTACTAAGTTTTGTTCTTAGATCAATTGGAGGTGACACATTAGTTTTGGAAACTTGGAGTTTTCCTTCCATTGATCTGGATATTTGCAGAGAAGGAAAAATAGAACCATCCCTTGGATTAGGAGTTGGTAACAAACCATGTTTTATGGACAAATTATGTGCCCAATTTGAAGAAGTCATAGAAGAAGACATTACAGAATGTTTCTTCTTAGACTCATTCAAGGTTTGAAACATAGAATGTCCAGAAGGAAGAGTAGTCAAAAGACCATCTCCTTTTCTTTGACTAATAAAATTGTCAGTCAAAGCTGTTCCTGAAGTAAAAACTACATGAGCAGAAGGAACAACTAAAGAATTATTCTTTTTCGAAGGGACTTTGTGTGGAAGACCACCCCCAGTTCTAGTAGAACTTGGCAAAGAAGAAGAGATAGCTAAAGAGCTATTCTTCTTAGATGAAATACACGCTGAAACAAACTTGGTTAAAGAACCAGTACTGTTAGCGTGACTTTTAACTTTGAAAGTACAAACTGGAACAGACTTGGCTAAGGAACCAGTGCTGTCAGCGTAACTTTTGATTTTGGAAATACACACTGGAACAGATTTGGCTAAGGAGCCAGTACTGTCAGCGTGATTTTTGGTTTTAGAGAGACACGCTGGAACAGATTTGGCTAAGGAGCCAGTACTGTCAGCGTGACTTTTAGAGTTGAATTTGCACGCTGGAACAGACTTGGCTAAGGAGCCAGTGCTGTCAGCATGACTTTTGAATGCTGTCATCTTCGAGCGCACAAGAGTGTGCGTGCTTGCAGTAGAGTTCTTGCCAGTGTTAGGAGTAGACACTGTGGCAGAGACTTCACCATTGACTACCAACTGATTCTTAGGGACATAGACAGAGTGTCCCTTCGACTTGGCAGTGATGATGGAGGCTGAAGTAGACTTGCCACTCTTAGCCCGCTGCATTTCTTCATAGGCGAGTTGATCGAATTGGATCGTCATCACCTTCTTCGTCGAGCCGATTGACGAAGTATCACATTGAGTTGTTGCCATCTCAGAAGAGGAAATGGTTTTCCCCAGCAGAGTCGCCAATTTGTTTTCCATAAATAAATTTACTTTATTTATTGTGTTTCTGGGAAAATTACAACTGTGGGAATCTGATCTAGAAGACGATCACTTTATCCTTTGGACTATGCGAAGAAGAAAAGCTCTCAAAATTTTGACAGTAGATAACTATGTATCTGTACAATAAATGAGAAAAAGAACTCTATTTATAGAGTCAAAAATAAAACTGAAAAGATAACTGTCTTCACAGCCTGTGCTTAGTTGAAAATCACTCAGGATTTAACATACGCAAGGTTGTGAGAAGTTACTGGACGTGGCCTGTAACTGTTGGACACATGGCGATTATGCATGAGTCGTGTGCAAGTTACAGGACAGGCAGGCGAGAGATCAGTGGCATGACTGCCACGTACTCCAATTTGATGAAATCCATGCAGACTTTGTTGAAGACGAAATCCACGCAGATTCGGAGTAGAAAGCTTCAAAATCCATGCAAACTTGGGGCAGGAAGCTTCAGGATCCACGCAGACTCGAGGCAAAAAGCTTCAAAATCCACGCAGACTTGAGGAAGAAAACTTCAGAATCCACGCAAACTTGAGATGAAGATCTCACAATACACGCAGACTTGAGATAAGACTGCCAGCTGTCTCGATTTGGTGTGCCTCGACTGACACAAAATCTTTGACAGTGATTGCTTTATCAGTCGCATTAAATGACAAGAAACTCTTTTGGTACGCCAACTTGACGAAGGCTGAGTCTTGCTGAAGAAGATTTCGAAAGTCACGCAATAGTCGGCTGTGATCTCTCGAGTTTCGTACATACGTGGCATACGAAGAGACATTCTTCGACTGTCGTGCTGTCAGTCATAATGACTCTCTGACAAATGATGAGCTGTCTCTTCAGCGTGATTTATAAATATTGTCCTGATCAACTGAGCGTGACTTTTGACTCTGTCCTGATCAACTCAGCGTGACTGTCATTTTTAAGGCCTACACATGCCACATAACTGAATATATAAATATGTCATAAATAAAAAATAAAGTAAAATAGTCCCAATCGTAACAAGATCCAATACCTCATCATCGAAATAGTGGACTAACTCTACAACCAAACAAGGACAAAAGGTAGAACACTATTCCGCGATGCGACATTATCCCAAGCTACTAATGGAACGGGGGTGACATAACATTGACTAGGGTTACCTAACCATCTAATGTGTTTATGAAGTTAAGAACAAATCTTTAGTTGCATGAGACCTGGCTATAAATAGGATCTTGTATAGTCCCCACTTGGGCACCAGTGACGAAGCGCATAATGTTCAAAAACGTTAGTAGCCAACCTGAGGGGGTCATCATACCCGTATCTCCAGCGGAGCTTCCGGGTTATAAGGGAATGTGTAATAGAAGCCCATACGATAAAAAAATGTTCTCCCCACCCGATGTGCCTATCTAAGTTGCATCCGCGATCATGTACAGCTTTATTAACTGCTAAGTCTCATAACATGCCTCTATTAGCAGTTAGACCTAACGCATGTGCACGGGTAATCAGCCAACATGCAAGTATCTCTATATACTGCTCATCTCACACATATCTTATGGTACAACTCTGTCAAGGTTTATGCAATACACTACAGATGGTAGTCTCTTAACTCTAGGTTCATATGCAGTCAAAAGATAATAGAAAAAACAAAGCTAATATCACTGGATAGGTAGTAAATCATAAACTGTAATAATGGTACAGCTAGAAGAACTAAAAATAATTAAACAGTGATATGCAATAACTAAAGAAAATGCAGACTAAATATAAGCAGTAAATATGGCAAGGTATCTTGCCTGAGGTTGTGTGCAAAAGGACGACGTCCAATAGCTCGAACCGTCAGAATAGTGAAGCAATGAAAGCAAAATCCCGTATACGTCCTCGGATGTTGAAATAAACATCAGGAAAGTGTTTGGAATAAAAAATATGTCTAGGAAACGTCTGTCCAAAAGTCAAATTCTGGAACAGGGGTAAAATTGTCATTTCAGATCAAAATGATGTCCGCCGTTGGACCTATTTTACACCAAAATGTGTGCCAGTATCTATGGTCTCTAAGGTCATCAAACTACATATCTATGGGTCTGGTTTGAGGAGACGAACCAAACCATATGTCCAAAGTTGGATTTCGATGGGCCGTGTACAATTTGGCCTTTTGGAGCGGGTCGCGTGCCCGCCAAATAGGCGTTCCGATCGACCTTTTCAGAATTGGACCAAACTTGGCACACAGGACCAAAAAAATGATACCATCCTGCTGGCACAAGTTTCATCTTGATTTGACGAACGTGCACAAAGTAATTGAGAAATTTACAAAGAGGCCGATACGGTAAATTTTGCCGGATATGCTTCAAATTCGTCGCACACACACAACCAATTTGAATTCCGTCAAAGCCCACACGTCAGCGAAGTCAATACGCACCTTTCGATACCTTCGGTTCGCGATCATGTCGCCCGATTTGTCGGGGCGGGCTCCGTATCGGGGTTTTTTAATATTTTTAAAACACATTTTTCTTAAACTTTAACCAGATTTTAAACAGAATATAATAAGAACTGAAATAAAGTAATTATTGGGTTCTGATCCCAGTCAGGTGGTCTAAAACTTTGTTCAATTATATTTCTAAATTTCGTGGTAGCCTGGTCGTAAATCAACCGCAAACATGGGTGGTTGGGACAGTTTTCTAACATCCAAAAATTGAATTTTTCTCGAATTTGGAACTCGTTTTGCGTCGCGCACAAGGCAAAATAAAATAAACGATTTGAAAGGGTTGGCAGGGGGTTAAGTCAGGGTTATAACAGAGAAAATGGCTTGCAAATTGGTGGTCCGAGGAGGCGGGGATATCGCCGCAACGAAAGGCGATGAATTGTGGCTGCTGTTGACTGCTCGGTTGTGGTGCTGTCACCCCTGCTGCTTGTACGGCTACGTCGGTGGTCGCCGGTGGCCGCCAAGGAGCAGCGCGCATGGAGGGGTCGGGGTCTGTGTTCCTAGGGGTTGGGGGTGGCTGCAATGATCGAGGGGTTAGGGTTTCGATGTTGATTTCATCCCTCTCTCTCGATACTATATATATAGCTGTGCTCGGCCCCTTGTGGGCTCGGGTCTGGTAGGAGTACTGTTCACGTGAACAATACTCTATTTTCTTTCTTTATTATTTTTATTACTATTTTACTAGAAATATATATATATATATATATATATATATATATATATATATATATATATATATATATATATATATATATATATATATATATATATATATATATATATATATATTTTTTATATATATATATATATATATATATATATATATATATATATATAAATATATATATATATATATATATATATATATATATATATATATATTCAAAAATCAACAGAATATTTCTAAAACATTTTCATAAGTAATAGGTATACGTACTAGCTACTTATAACGTAGCTTTTAGCAAATAGTCGTCAATTACATATAAAGTTAATTGAGATCTATAAAATACTATAAATTAAAAATTAAATTCTTAAAAAGAAGAATATTTCATAAAAATATTTTTATGAAATAACTTGTACAATTCTATGTATATTTACAGTGTAGCATTTATTCAAACTTAAAATAATTCCTACAAGATTCCTGAAATAAATATATTTTCAAAATAATTTAGTAAAACTTTTATAGGAAATATGTATTTTCCACATAAACAATAATCATCTGCTAATTCTCGATATTCCTAAAATCTTAGAAAAAAAATTTGAAGGCATTTTGCCAATTAAGAAACTATAAAATGTTTAATAAAAAAAGTTTTGATATTTAATATAAGTAATAAAATTTTAACTTGATTACCAAACATTAGCAAAAACGTAAACTAAAAAGTCCATTGAATTACAAATACTATATAAATAGATCTAATTAAAAATAAAATCATCAAAATTTTGGGGATTTTATACACCTAAAGAAATAGAGGACATGAAAGCGGTTCCTTATGCTTCGGCAGTAGGAAGCTTAATGTATGCAATGCTATGTACGAGACCAGACATCTGCTTTGTCGTAGGCATGGTTAGCAGATATCAGTCTAACCCAGGACAAAATCATTGGACTATAGTAAAGCATATTCTAAAGTACCTGAAAAGGACTAAAGATTATATGCTGGTTTAATAGGCAAATAATTTAGTGCCCTTGGGGTATATAGTCTTAGATTTTCAATAATATAGGGATGCCAAAAATCTACCTCAGGTTATGTTTTTACCTTGGAAGGTAGAGCCATAGTATGAAGGAGAATAAAGCAAAATGTATTGCTGATTTCATAATGGTAGTCGAGTATATGGCAGTCTCTGAGGTAACCAAAGAAGCGGTTTGGCTCAAAAACTTTCTATTTGACTTAGATGTGGTACCTAGTTTGCCTAAGACTATTATACTTTATTGTGATATTAGTGGTGCAGTTGCAAACTCGAAGGAACCACGGACCCATAAGACAGGTAAATATATTGAGCGCAACTACCACCTGATATGAGATATCGTAAAAAGGGGAGATGTTGCTGTGACCAAGATAGCATCAGCAGACAACCTAGCTGATCCATTTATAAAGAGCTTACAGGCTAAGGCTGTTAATAGTCATGTTGAGGGAATGGGAGTCAGATGCATGGCCGTGTGGCTTTGAGTATAATTGGGAGATTTCTAACAGTATACTAAAAAGAAATGCTTTGAGTATAAGTAGGAGATTGTTAGGGTTATATACTAAAAGCATCACTTTCGTATTAATTTTATTTTTTTTATTATTTTTGAATGAGAATCATATAGGCAAATGTTGGCATTTTATATTTAATATATGTTAATACAACGTGTCTGATATTCTATATTGTAGATAATATGGTGTGTGGTGACACATAGAAGATCATATTATCAGTCTCTTATAGAATATATAAGTAGTTCACAACCAAGATGGATTTGGACAAACCATTGGTAAGGTTGTAGTATAATCTGGCATTAGTCTTTCTTGACTATAGGATTATACTAGTGCACTTTGTGTGTATTGAACAAGACCACTTGAGGTTATCCTCTTTGTACTGACTACATAAGAGAACAAATACCTCGGTTATTATGGATGCTTGTGCTCTTAATCTGGATATAATAGTAGACATGTATATGTAGTGTGCATTACCTTGATTCATAAAAAAAGTAAGATTCATAATGAGTCAATAACCTATATGAATTGGGTAATGGCATTATGTGTATGATAGGCTGTTGATTATAAAAGAAATATATGTCCCGATGTATCGGGTTGATGATGTCCCCTTAAGAAATTCATAAGGATTGTCATGTAAACCCTGCAGGTGGATTATATCCGATATGACAAATAAAGTTGAGTAGTACTACTTAAGGATAAAAGATGTCGATCAATGTAGTTGTCAGTAACTTATTTTGATTGACGGATATTCGATATCTTAACATGGAAAGACAAACAAAGCATATAATAAGAAGGAGCCCATAAACATAATTTTGGATTAGGAAGGTAGTGCAACAATAGCTCTTTAGTGGGCTGAGCGAATTTTAACAGGTCTGGGTTGTGATTTCGGGCTGAACACGAGATACCTAGACCCATTAGGAGACCTAAACCTAATTTCTCCTTATCGTTCCTGTCGTAGCCTATATATATCCTCTATTCTCTGGCCATCATATGTATCCTAAGAAGAGCATCTTTCTCTAATTTGTCCATTACGAGAGGAGAGAAAGGGAGGTCAACAGAGAGAAGAAAATGATGGGAGATCATTGTCCACACGACGTCCAACTCGAGTAAGGAATACATGCAGAAGATCTTAGGGTCGTTGACTGCTCGAGGTTGCTAGGAACTGTCATCTTCTTCTCATATTAGGCATAATTTGTGAACCCTAGTTTCTGCCTATGAAGGGTTAGAACAAGTTTATATCTGTTTAACTTTCTATCGATCAATACGCACACCAACCAGTGGTCTTGGGAATCCTCAGTTCCATCACACATCAAAGTAAGACCTCGCTAATGTTTTTACTACAGGGCTCCAACTTTTTCTTTTTTTCCCTTTCATTCGTTAACCCAAAATTTTTTGGACAACCGCTAGAGCCCCTCTCCCTCTCCGTTCCTTCCCCGCCTCCGGTCAGCCGTCGCCCCCTCTGCCGGCGCTACAGTCCTTCTGTCTCTGATCCTCCTCCGTCTCCAGTCCTTATCCCTCTCCGCCATGACCCTCCAGCACTCCAGTCCCTCTCCGTCTCTGGTCCTCCTCCCTCTATGCCGTGACCCCCCCGATGTAGGCTCACCTCCTCCTCCGCCTCTAGTTCTCCTTCCCTCCGGCGACCCCCCTCCCCGATCACCCCCCGATCTCGGTAAACCCTAATCCTCCTCTCTCTTGTAGCATAGATGCGACACGATCGGATACGACAGGACACGACACACACACTAATATGACACTGACACGACACACATACTGACACGATCGGACAAGACACACACACACACACACACTAATATGACACTGATACGATACACACGATGACACGATAGGATATGACACACACACACTAAGATGACACTGACATGACACACATACTGACACGATACCACTGCATAAAGCAACAAGTGCAAGTGGTGGCGGCCTCTGTTATTATTATGATTATATAGTATAGTAGTGAATTGAAATAAAATGAAAGTTTGAACTGAACTGAATTAAAATTCAATTCAATTCATTTCAATATATATATTAGTTGCAAGTTGTTGCAACAACTACATACAAGCATGCATCCATACATCAGCTTAGTCAAAGTCGTAGCTGGTTGCCTATAAGCTTCACCATGCATGTCTCACTTCACATGGTCACTTATATATGGCCAACCATTAGAGCCATTTATACAAAAACTATTGATTGATCAACGAAATAAAAACCCATGAATGATATATGTATATATTAAACTGAATTGAATTAAAATGATGGCCTCTAGTGCGACCCCGCCCAGTCCCTTATATTGGGTCGTGTCCGGTCCGGCCCGGCTCGACCCGAATCCCACCGTACCGTGGGTCATGTGTCAGACTGGGCATAAAATTTTCATCCATAGCTCGGCCCGGCCAGGCTCGCTACAGTTCATGGGTTCAAGAAGTCCGGCCCGAGCCCAGCCCGGCCCGGCCCACTCAAATTCGTACCGGGCCAGCCCTACCCGGCCCACTTGACATCTCTAGACATGACACACACATACTTTATAGTTTGCTAACAAATTTACGATTATCACACCTTTATCCTACTTTCCCAATTTAGCCTCTCAATTGTTCAAACTTAGATGAATGTTTTAATTTGAAGTATCTTAATTTGAATCATAATTCACAACCCATAATTAAAATTGGTTAGATATGTACAAGTATTAATTTGAAGCATTTGTATTCTTTGTCTTAATTTGAAGTGATAATTTAGCTCCACATTTGTATTTGTATTCTTTTGGTCCCTTCTCAAAGGTTAGATGGTAGAATTTCTCAAGGTACCTAGAGTGTATAGAGTGAGTATCCCAGTTGTATATAAGATATTTTAAAAATTAGGTAATTTTTAAGGTAAGTTTGGGGTTTAATTAAAAGAATCTAGAGTGTATCCTATAAGATATGGTATGGTGTCAAGTGTAGGTATAATTGGTATAGTGTCAAGACATGTGTCAAGATATTAGATACGTAGGTAAGTACTAGATAGGTACCGCCAAATATTTTATGGTAAGTGCTAGCTTGGACACTCCGAGGTCAAATTTTCCTTGTGGGATCACAAGGAACACATGATTTCAGGGTACTTTGATGAACGTGTGTAGCCTGAAATCAAGTGTCCATATGAGCCATCCTCTCAAAAGAAAATTTATGTCTGCAAGTCTTTTGTGTCACATTTCCTTTCGAGAGAATGGCTCACAAGGACACCTGATTTTAGGGTACTTTGATAAACGTGTGTATAGTTAGTGTCATGGGTATTTGAAACTGTATCCTAGTATCAAGATATAAGAGAGTATCAATATGATATTCTGTACCATGGTACATGATATCTACATGATATACAAATAACATGTGACAACACCCAAGTGTCAAGTAAGTAGGTACTTTGATGAACGTGAGTATAGTTAGTGTCATAGGTAAATGCTAGCTAGGTATCTTAGATACTTAGGTAAGTGTACTTGATAGCCCAAAGTCAAGGGTCCATGTCATCCCTTCTCTGATAAGTAAATTTGTATCTGTAAGCCTTTTAGAGGCCTTTAGAGTTCGACGAATTTTAGAAAAATATGAGAAAAGATAAAGAACGAAAGGAGCAAAAAATAGAAAAAATAATAAAGAAAGAAAAATCCTAGAAAAGAAAAATTATAATACTTAGCCTTTTCTAGTATTTTTCTAAAATCTTGTAGAAGTCTAAAAGCCTGAAAAGTCTTGTAGAAGTAAATTTTCTTTGAAGATAAGGGCTGACATTGAACACGTGACGACACTCATTTAATACTCATGTGTCTATACATCCATTTGGATAATATACTCGAATAATATGTATCTATATTTGCAGAATTATCTACAAATGGATATGAATTGCTATCTGCGGCATCGTTTGTGGATGTACTATCAACATCCTGATGACATGTACGGAATATGGGATGAATTTATATAGAGGATAGAGCAGTTCCTGCAGTTCACCAAGGTGTTCTCTTAGTTCATGGACCGTACCAAAATTAAATGTCCATGTGCGAAATATCGCAACTTAAAATATCATCCATAAGTGGATGTGACATTTCATTTGTTCTCGAGAGGTTTTACGACGAATTAGTATCAGTGGACCACACAGGGCGAACTTGTCTCTTTAGCATCGAAGCCAGAGCCTTATGTGGAGCCTTATATGCATGTCTACGACCACGATAATTATGACGATGGATGCGTGAACATAGTTTTTGACTCTGCGGGACCTAGTTTCATTCCGGATGATCATGATACAGCTGTTGAGGCACCTAATGCCAATGTTGCAAGGTTCATGGAGTTGCTGGAGATTGCAATGACTCCACAGTATCCTAGTTGTGAGCATCATTCACCTTAGAGGTAGTCACTATGATGTTTAGCATAAAGTCTGATTTCAACATGTCTCAAGAATACTGCAATCGAGTGATGGACTTGATTATAGAGATCTTGTCGATGGGTGCTAAGTTACCTAAAGACTTCTACTGGTGTAAGAAGATGGTGAGATCGCTCTTGATAGTATACGAGAAAATTGATTCATGCCGTAACGGGTACATGTTCTACTACAAAGACGACAAGGATGAAGAAGCGTGCATATTTTATGGTGCTAATCGCTACAAGCCAACTACTACCGAGAGGTCTGCTGGTAAAACGAGGTCGACCGATTCAATGTACTAATTGCCTTTGACCCCGTGGTTGTAGAGGTTATTTGTGGCAAAGGAGACTGCTGAAAACATGAGTTGGCACAAGCGAAAACAGATTGAAGGAATGTTGGATCACCCATCCGATGGAGAAGCATGGAAGCACTTTGATCGAGAATATCCTAATTTCGTCGAGGATCCTCGTAATGTAAGATTGGGGCTCTCCTCTGACAGTTTCATCCCGTTCGGACTTTTATGATCCCAGTATTCGTGCTAGCATGTGATCGTCACTCCGTATAACCTACTGTCTTGGATGTGCATGAAGACTCCTGTCATGTTCTTAACAGTCATCAACTCTGGTCTAAACAACCCAAAGAGGAACATCGATGTATACTTGCTGCCGTTAATAGATGAGTTGAATCAGCTATGGAAAGTAGGCACGAATACAAACGATGTTAGAAAAAAATAAAATTTTTAGATAAATGTGGCACTTATGTGGACTATTAATGACTTTCTAACTTATGGCATGTTATCAGGATAGAGTAGTCTTGGTCGTCTCTTATGTCCTTATTGCATGGACCGTACCAAGGCTTTTCGTTCAAAAAATGGAGGCTAACTATGCTTCTTCGATTTTTATTGACAGTTTCTTCCGAACGATCATATATACAAGAGGAACAAGAATGCTTTTCATGCCCGTGTTGTAGAGAAGAGCAATCCACCGCCCAGGTGTCCCAGAGACATGATTTAGGAAGAGGTAAAAGATTTGCCAAGTGCCATTGAAAACCCAGCTAAGGGTTACAAGTGTGATGGATTCGGCCGCACACACAATTGGATGAAGATGAGCATATTTTTGGACTTTCCATATTGGGGCACAAATATGATCAGACATAATCTTGATGTCATACATATCAAGAAGAATATATTTGACAATATAATTAATACTGTGATGAACATGAAGGAAAAGATGACGGACAATGACAAAGCCAGGTTGGACATTGAAGAAATATGCAGGTGCCTTGAATTGCATTTGACATGAGAAGGGAATTAAAAGTACAAGCAGCCTAAGGCTATTTTCTCACTTGACAAGAAGGATTAAAGAAGACTTTGTAGGTGGATTCAGAGCCTTAAATTTCCAAACAACTACGTGTCGAATCTAAGAAGATGTGTCGACACGAAGGAGAACAAACTAACGGATATGAAGAGCCAGGACTGCCATGTATTCATTGAGAGGATAATTCTGATTTCATTTCAAGAGTTCTTACCACGGATAGTTTGGGATATTTTAACAGAACTTAGCATATTTTCCAGGGATCTTTATTCTAATAAACTGCTCATTAATCGTCTAGAAAAGCAAGACCATAACATTACGGTAATACTCTGCAAGCTCGAGAGGGTGTTCCCTCCTAGTTTCTTTGGCTCTATGGAGCATTTACCAATTCAACTTTCCTATGAGGCATGTGTTGGTGGACCCGTCGATTATAGATGGATGTACCAGTTCGAGCGGCATCTGAACCACCTAAAAAGAAAGGTGAAAAACAAGGCGTGGGTCGAGGGTTCAATTTGTGAAGCCTACATTCTTGAGAAGATTTCAACATTTTGTTCTATCTATTTCAAGCCTCATATTGCAACTAATAGAATAAGAGATCCCAGAAAGGACGACGAAGATGAAGAAGGTAATGATGCATATACTGAAGGTATTCAATACTAAAGGGAATCCTTTGGGTAAACTAAAGAAGGGATATCTGAACGACGAGGTTAAGCTAACCGTTCGCGTGACTCTGTGATTGCGTGCCAAACAGTACATAATCAGCCCTATTTTATACTGGGCGCTATTCAATGTAACTACTTAACAGTTATTCCAAACTCTATAAATAGAGTTCAAAATCACTTCTCAAGGCATCACTAATGATTATAATTTTTTGAAAAAGTTGCCACATCACGTTCAATAGCTTTTTTTCTCTGACATCGTATAGTCCAAGAGATAACGTGATCATATTCTGATCAGATTCCTATAGTTATACTTTTCCAAAATTCAATTGTACTTTTTTTTCTTAGTTTGTATTAAACTTTTATTTTTTGCAAACAAAATGGTGACTCTATGGAGACGAATTTCTCCTCTAACGAGAAGGTGACAACTAAATGCCATGGTGCATCGGTCGGTACGATGCAGGAGACTGATTATCAAATTCGACCAAGTTGCTGATGAACATTTGTTTGGCACTGGGGGTGCCAAGTGTGTTTCTGCCAAGCGTGCCACACTGTTGCTGCTAAGAATAAGACATGCACCGTTTGGACTCTAAATTCTAAGGCTTTGCCAAATACTACTGTTGCTACCCATGACAAGGGAAAGCGCCCTATGGCCATTCCATACTTTTCCCCTGTCCTAAACTTGGCAAAAAAACATACTTGATTGCGCCTTTACGCCAATCAGTGCCAAAGCTACATCTCTGAACAAGACTATACTTCCCAGAAAGTAGGTTCTATTCAGACTTCACTTCCTTTTGTCCAAAGGCGCGCTCTAAATGCGATGTGCCAATGCGTAGAGCACCAAGTTATCTTTCCTACTCTACAATAATCTGATTGGCGTTAGGTTGCTTTGTGCCAATCAAGCCAGCGCCATAATTTCCCTACTCTGTGCATATCAAGGATAGAACAGGAAAGACTGGAAGTGTCACAGACCAACAACCAAGTGGAGTCAGATGCTGACATGTGTTCCTCTCTCAACAGGCAACGAACAGATAAGAATGAGATGGCGCACCAAAAAGCTCCAATGTTGTCTGTGCCAATCACTAGTTAAAGCACATTGAAGGCTTATAAGAGATAAAATCCACTCACTTATGCCAATGAACTTAGTACTGTCTTGTACACGCAGGAAACTCAAAAATTTACGAATAGGCATCATATTCCTAATGTAATCAGGAAGAGTCTGCCTCCTTCTTCTTCTTTTTCATTTTTTCTACTACTGTACCAGATCTCCGCAAACTTATTGTACAAAAATAGAAGACGACAAGTGCCTCCCATACAACGATGACTCCACAGACTGAACATTACTGTAACTAGTATCATGAGATTGTAATCAAGTGCTGCTGTAAAACAGCCAAACTGTCTGGGTTTGATCGCTTGAATTACCTTGTCTTTCCTAGAATAATCTTGATAGTTGAAGGTGACATGATCACATATGATAGATGTTACTGTCATTCACATGAAGTCGATATCAAGTACTGTTAAAACTAGGAAAATGGGTGATGTTCAATCATTTGAACTACTCTCGATCGTCCGATCATTCTCGATCTTCCAATGTGATCTTGGTGGATGAAGATAAACTGTTATTTGCTTCTGTTAAGATGGCATCTCGTAGCACTGGGGGTGGAAGACACTTGAGGCATAATTCATCACGACCTTCAGGTCGACAAATCCGTAATCAAGCTTTTTGACTACTCTAAAGGAGTCTACCAAAATATAAGATCAAGAAGCCGAGACTTCCTTGGTCAAAAGAATCTTCCTGATTCCAAACAAGATTTCCTCGGTCAAAGAAATCTTCCTAATTCCAACCGAGACTTCCTCGGTCAAAGAAATCTTCCCGATTCTAACCCTAGGGGTAGCAATCTGCTAGACTTCGACGCTGACAGTGAAGACTCTGATCAGACCATTTTATCTACTAGCTTATCTTATGTTTTGAAAGAAGTGTCTGCTTACATGACGAATGAAGAGCAAGATACTTCCAGTTCTTCTAGTCAAGAGAAAAGAATTGCTGCTCTGGAGGCCAACCTAAAAGCCATGGCTGACGTAGTTACAGGAATGCATGCATTAATCATGGCACAAAATGCTGTTCCACCGGTTGTGAATCCAATTTTAACCCGAGAGCACACAGCAGGTATAACATCCGTATTACCTCTAATAACATCATCCCAAAAGTAACATCATGTCAAAATTATACTTTGTCACGTCCATATTATCTCTTAATAGATATAACGAGTGTTGTTGTTTTCGAAAAATATGTCACGTCCAATATCTCTAAACATATTTATTACTCCTATCTATTCCTTGTGTCTCGAATAGATACATAATAAGTAATAAAGCCGCAAAAAAATTATCAGTTTCCATTTCATGCAAATCTTGAGAACACAAAACCGTTGCATTTCTCAAAAAATATGGTAAAAAATAGTTCAAAAAGGTTATTACATTCATTCTTCCTTCCTAAAAACTTTATTGTGATGGCTGCGTTCGGAGGTCAAGAATTTCCCACTTCAAAGCTTCAGTCCGTTCTACTCGGGAAGCAAAAATATGCTTATGGGCCAGATTCCTCCTGAACTTTGGTAACAGTGTCTGCATAGACAAAATATGGTGTTCCATCTCTACATTGCGATCTTGGAGGAGATCACTTCTCTGTCTATAGAGCTCATCCAAACGACTTGAGGAAACTTGACACAATTCTATTACCTCTTCTTGGCCCTTTCTAGTTCGAGCCAATTCGGCTTCTAATTCTTAGAGGCGGGCTTGAATCTCATACATCTTTTTATGTTTATCTGCTTTCTTGGCTGTAGCTTCAGTTATAAGGGTCTCTATTTCTCCAAATTGTAAATCAAATGCTGCTATAGAGTTATCAAGCACGGCTTGTCGTTCTTCATACTTACGTGCTATAGATTCACATTCAGCATCCACCAAGCTGCTTATGTTCCCACTGATTAGATCTTGATAAGATTGGATGGGATCCTTCAACTCTAACAAGATCTGCTCTAGGGTGCTGGCCCTTTCAGCATCGCCAAGACCACCATGGCCTCAATTGGAAAAATAGAGGTCCTCCTTACAAAATTGTAAGGGTGGTTCTTCTCTATGGTCATTTGAACCAGAGAACGTAGAGAAGTGAAGAAGGCATCCGTATAAGTACGGATGATGCTACTTGTCAATACTGATACACCAGGTGTCGCTGCCTCGGCAGAAGTTCCTCCTCTTAAAGAGATGAGAAGAATGACAACCTGTACAATATTAGTACCGAAGATTTTGGTGCAGGCATCTCCGAGGAACTTCTCTCCATGGCAAGGGTCCCGACATACAAGGAAGCCATGGTAGAACTGAGGCAAACGGTGATAGAAGCCAACGGGACTTCGGTGATCGTCCCTATATGACTTGCTGTAATTCAGAGTAAAATAATAATACCACACGGTATTAAATAAAGAAGGTAAATAAAGTCAGAAATTTACCTTGGCCCATTGGCGTATACGGAGTATCAATAGGCACAACATCTCTTTCCGTAACAAGCCTTGCAAGTGTAGAAGCAGATACTACTGTCTAACTGCTTCCTACTTCTAAGCCTCCTGACCTAAATCGGCTACTCCCAGCCTCTGAATCAGCATGGCTGCCACTAGCCCCTGACTCAGCTTGGCCTTCCTGGGCTTCCACTTCTGCCCTCTCTATTTCAGAAATATGCTTAACAGGGGTCAGAATCCCCTCAATATTAATATTAGGGTTTTCATCACTTTAGGCTCATCATCATTATTTGGGCTGTCATCGCCCTCAACTCCATCATTGGAGTTCTCATCGCCAAGCAGTTCATCGAGACTCTGGTCATGATCACTAGTGCTCTGATTGTCCTCATCTTCAGCAGGATGCTCATCATCCTTAATTGTAATCTAGGCATGTTTGGCCACCAAATTTTGACCCTCCTGGGTCTCTACTTGATCTTGGCTTAATTCAGCCTTGTCAAGATCATAGGTAGCATCACTGGGATCCTTCTCGATCAACTCATCACCAAAACACAGTTATTCAGCACTTCTATCATCTCTTTATCTTCTTAGAAGGGTACCTTCTTCGGGGTAGAGGCTCTAGGAGTTTGGATTATGGAAGAAGCTAAAATTTCAGGGGCAGCCTCCTTCAGAACTGTTGTTTTCTCAGGAACTGTGGCCTTTAAAGTATCATCAGTGGTTGGTGGTGACATGAAACAGTTGAAGCAAGCATCACAAGTGTCCTCGCAGACAAGGGAATAATGACTCCAATGATTACTAGCTCTGAAACAGTAACCAGAAGGACTTCTACTGTGGTAGCCGGAGCCCGTTCACCAGTTGGTGGATGCTCAGGAGACAAAGATAGGTCAATATAGATCGCTACAAGATTAACATCTAACAACTCCGGTTGAACCGAAAGACTAAGAATATCACCTTGTGGAGAAGATACGCCTTCAGCTGACAACTGTAATGGCTCCTGAACAGGAGACTACCTTGGCAATGAAGGAACAGTAGAGGTTGCATTCTTCGTCTTTACAGTTCTTGTCACCAATAATTTCCTCCTGCCGGCATGCTTGACCAGTTGTGGAGGACAAACGGCAGCAGCAGGCTGATCACTAGGAGTAATTAGCTCTCTACTCTTTTTTTCACCCCACTGCCCTTCTAAACAGGAGATGGGGTTGTTCCCCTAAAAGAAGATGTCCCTCCAGGGGAGAACCCAGCTTCTAATTATCGTGTTTGAAGCCTGCTTCTGGCTTCGGCTTCTCGACATCAGTTGTTTCTTTCTTCTTCTTTCCTTTTACTTTGGCAGGAGAAAGAGGTTCATCTGAAGTTGATTGGGAAGGTGAAGTCCCAGTCCTTTGTTTTTGCCATATCCTTTCATAGGATATTGCCCTTGCACTTCTTGAGAGGGACATGCAATGGGCCCTGCACTTAATCGTATAAACCAGCAGGCATAGCTTCTAAAGGATCATCATAAAGAACGTTATCCTCTGCCTCGGACAAATTCATGGTGGCTGTAGTCTCATCTAGAGCTTTCCTCACATCGACAAAACTATCGAACATGAAATAACCTTCGAAAAAGGTATTAGTTGAGGTATAGAAGTTTTCGTACATGCCTAATATACGCGGACCAGCTTCAAAATAAGCGGAAGGCATGGTAAACATAGCGTTAGTACCTCTCGCATTATAATATCTCCACCCTTGAACGCCATCGATCAGATACCCGATGGCACGAAGACAAGTGGTTACGTTCCCGACATAAATCTGGTTATAGCCAAATTGAAGAGCAAAACGGCTAGGAAAGTATGGTTCCAAGTAGCATTCACTCTGAAACTGATACTTCAGATATGAGGGTCTGATCATCTTCAACCAAAAAGAAGCTTCTGGAGGTGGACAGTTACCAATAAGCTCTGAGTCTACCAGAGGAGCTGGGAAGTCTTCGTACCCAGCAGGAGGAGTAACGTAGAATAATTTCCAGTTGGTGCCCATAGTCAGCACCCTTCTACAATCATATAATAATTTTACTTTCCATCGAGAATCAGCATATCTACCATGAAGTTCACTGCGAGAGCTCCACCAGCACCAAGAGCAAGTCTATCAAGGTAGGATGATGTAGAATTAACCAGCCAAATAAGTATGTGTACGACATCTCAGTACGAGGATAATCTTTTCGAAAATTGGGACTCTCCATCATAGCGATAGTAAATTCTCGGAGACCTGCATTCAGTCGGCTGGTCATGGCAGAGAGGATGTCCATCTTGTACCCAAAAACTAAATTTAATGCGGCAAACAGCACGCCTCGGTTAATGCGGTCGACAGCACTAGCTCCAGGGACCAGAAATCGTCTTAACCATATAGAGAGGAAGCCTGTAAAAGTGGCCTCTGAGGACATAATTCACCATCTTCTCTCATATAGCTTCTTATAAGGGTGCCAGCTTTATAGCCATTCCAATCTTTTGTCAGCTCATTGTTAATATATCTAGTTTTTTTACCAATCGGCTGATAGTCTGGCCGTTGAGCGGCTCAAAGTAGCGGGATTACAATCCAAGTGCTTATGTACCTTGTTCTTAGTATCTTAAACCAAGAAAAGGTATACTAGCCAGTTGGACGTATAACATGTTGCTTGCTCCTTAAGTGATGGATGCAAATCATGAAGTGACATAATAGCTCTTCAAAGACCGCTATCATCTGAGGATTTTTTTTGGTCGAAGCCTCCAATTTATCCTCTGTAGGTACGTATTCTTTATAAAGATTTTCGTCCATGGGCAGATATGACAAAAACTGTATCTCATGAAGGGCAACGCCTAGCTCCCCATGAGGGGTAGTAAAGGTGCTAGTCCTGTCATTGTATCTCTCCATCAAGGCCAGGAACAGGTTGGTATTGATGTAGATACTGCAGGTGTTGGTCATAATGGCTTCATAGAGTCCTACGTCACTCAACTTATTGCGAAAATTGTTTAGAGCCCATACAGAGGGCCGATTCCAGCG
This sequence comes from Iris pallida, assembly GCA_029216955.1. Taxonomy (NCBI): domain Eukaryota; kingdom Viridiplantae; phylum Streptophyta; class Magnoliopsida; order Asparagales; family Iridaceae; genus Iris; species Iris pallida. The sequence continues at coordinate 2,949,014 of JANAVB010014596.1, read as the reverse complement.
TATGAGGTCCGGGTGCATTAACCTTGTCAGTCTCATGGTTGTGTATGAGGTCCGAAAATAGTATTCTCCTTCAGCCACAACAAAAGTGTTAGCAAATATAGGTATCCTGACCGGTATCATCAGAGATGAATCTTCAGCCAGTACGCAACTTGGCCTTAAACCCCTCAAGTGCATGATATACTTTTCGAAAGCACTAAAGAATATACTTTCCTCTAGGGCCTATATTTGTGACATTTCTTCCTAACCGTAGCTTATTGGAATAGAGTCAGATCCCACAACATCCTCCGAGGATAACAGGCATCGACGTATCTGGATAGAGACAGATTTCTGAGCATCTCTAGAAGATACACTAGTCTATCTCCTCTTCTGAAGACCTGAGATTCTTTCTTCCACATAGGCCGAGAGGTGGCTCCAAAAGCCTCTCCGAACAAGAAATCTGGTTTTTTATAGGCAGCCTGACCCACAGTCAATAACGGTGTATCGTTCATTATACACGAAAGCATTCGATTTTCTTTAGCTCAAGAAAAGCTCTTCTATCAGCCGGGCCATCAGGGTCAAACAGTAGGAATGTGACATATGACAAGTCTTTCTGATACTCTGATACGCGGAAAGTAGATGCCAAGATCTCAGCATAGATATCTTTCCTGAGGTCACTGCAAAACAAGAAAGGAAAATAATGTTAAAATCATGAAAAGATCGTGCTTATGAGAATTGATTTTTAGCTCGTTTATAAGGTTCTGCACGAATGAAGGATGGCGCGGCATAATATGATAGTTCTTGTTTCACGCGGCATGGCATAATAGGTCAAATTCGTACGATATAGCATGACAGTTCTAATTCGTATGATATAGTAGGATCGTTTCTATTCTGCACGCACGAAATGACAAATTATGTTTCATGTAGTGCTATCTGTTCTTTAGTCAAAGAAATTGGCACATAGCGTAATACACATTGAGTAAACAAAGGGTGCACATGTTTTGTTTGTTTACCAACACTCTGAAAGAGGTGGCATGTGTTGGAAATAGCACAGTGCCATTCAATACTCTGAGAAAGGCGATTGATACCAGCTGTAGTTCGTGCGAGCTTTAGATCACGCCAACTATCAAATGGCGTCGATCATGCTGTTCATCTTCTCTGACCAATTTCTCACCTTCGAGAGCGAGATTGGCTTCTTCGCCTCTCGCCGACAGCGACACGTGTTGAGGTACTCTCAATGTTGGCACTCATGACGTGGCTATGACCATCTTCTTTTCCTTCTCAGCCATGAATTTCTTGGGCACCATTCGATCGAAAGAAAGCTTCGAGGGTTTGGAAAGAAGAAAAAGACAAAAAGAGTTCGATAGTGAATTTTTTTAGAAGAACTCTCTCTTCCTACAATGGGCTATTTATAGCCCGAGTCTGTGCGTAACAGTCGCGCAAATCGCATATGAAACTTGGGTAGATTGAGATTCTGGGCGTGCCAATCGTGCGTCATCGCTTCTTATTCAAAGTATTTCAAATTTCCAAAATTTTGAAATTTGAAAACTTTGAAGGGGGTCTTGTAGAAGTTTAAAAATATCATGACAATGCATCGCGACATTCATAGATATCACTAGAATTTACTCACCAGATGGCGCCAAACACTAATTAGAGACACCATCAGATAGCGTAGGTTGCCACATGGTAATCTTCCTCATTCTACGTCTAATTACTATGTAGAAGAGGTAGAAATATTCGAAGAGCGAGATCTACTAGATGAAAGTGTAGATAAGGAGGAGGAAGAAGAAGACGATGAGAAAACAAAGAAGGTAAATTTTCAGAAGACGATTGAAAGTAAAATAATGAGAATGAGGAGGAATAAGACGACGAGATGTGCACTTCGTTTGGGCTTTGACACTTTTGTACTTTTGTGACTCTTGCGATTACTTTCGTGACTCTGGTGTACTTTTGTGACTCTTGCGATACTCTGGTCAATTGTGAGATACTCTGGTGTACGTTTGTGGTATTATCGTACATTTACTTTTGCAATATTCTGACATATATACTTCTGTATTAGTATTTTATTATCATATATTATTGTCAGGTATGCCATGACGGGCATGCCTCGGCCGGTATCGGACCCTGCCTCTGAACCTTCGTCCAGGTCTGTGATGAGTACACCACCCTAATATACCGTTCCAGGTCCCAGGCCCTTGTCTACCCCCTCGTCTGGTCCATTAGCAGGTCCTGCCTATACTCCTGGGACGAGCAGTTTCAGGACCGAATCTACTACCCCGTCCAGTATTCCTCCAGCTATCGGCTCCATGGAGACAGAGGAGAAGAGGGGGGACAACGCTCGCTCTAAGTCTATAAATGAGACAGATCCTCTATGCCGCCCTTCGAAGGACATGCGGGTGAAGATTTGGATGGACAGGCCTACACAGTAAGTTAATTAGTATTTACTTTTTAAACAATTACATCTATATATTCATGAATTTAAATATTGTTGTGTAGATATAAGCCCTCGTCCATACAAAGATCACTAAGTTTGTTTTTGAGGCAAAACTATGGTGGGCCCTAGCTCAATTATTCCTCTGCTCCCGCCGAAAGAAAGGCTTTTTTGTTTGTCCACTTCAAGGTTTAAAATTATGCATGTTTTTAATATCAATAATTATTTATTTTTTAACTCTATGTTTTATTTGTTGCACAAAACCTACTTCTATCCACCACATCTGGCTGCGAAGATCGAGCAGCAGTTTTCCTTCGTCGCTAGAAAGTTGATCCATGATACAATCAACGATCAGAAGGTTCGTGATCGCGTCGGAAATCAAATCCATGGTTGGATCATGCCTACGCAATGGAATGAGATGAAGGCGAAATTCGACGATCATAAATACAAGGATCGGTCGGATAACGCAAAGGTGGCACGGTCGAAGGCTAGTAAGTGGTGTAGTGGGTCAATTCTCACGATGGAACATTTTTGTCGTCTAGTACGTATCGTATTAAATAGATATTAATTTCTATACAGTTGGATAAAATATTTATATTTAATAATAAACATTCTATTTTAACAGGTATAGCAGGGAGAGGACCCCAACACGGTAACCGTCTTTCTGGTTACCCAAAAACGGAAGGGTGAGTTCACCGACAAGAAGGACAGCCAGGCATATGTACGTTCTACTTCCTTATGTTAATTTAAGTACAATTCTGCATTAAAATGTTAATAATAAACAAATCCCTTAACATATTATAGACATGTAAGTAGATAACAACATAGTTAGTAATACATACCTTAGCCATTAGCAAAAAAAATTGAAGGAGGACTACGTTAGGCTACGTGATCAGGCTACTGCTAGTGCGCCTGTAGAAGGAGCGTCTACTAGTGCGCCTGCTACTCTATCGTCGGACAAGCTATGGATGACCATCGTTGGGGGTCTTAAGCAAGGTACGTACTACGGCACGGGATCCTACGATGCCTATTTTGCAACGGAGTCATCCAGGGCTCCCTCTGTCAGTGTGCACGCCTTACCGTGGGCTTCGCATGCATCGGTACGAGTCCAGGAGATCGTAGAGCAGGTCGCTGAGTTATGTGAGATGATGCAGCGGAGGTCAGAGCTGCCCTATGCTGCACAGAGAGGCGATCCGATCCTCACTGTATGTTTTGATGCGCTCGAACGTAGCATCGTCGAGCTCCGAAGTATGAGTGCGGATGTGATATAGAGCAACCGAAGGGTGATATCTGCCATGGATGCACAACTATGAGTATTGGAGCAGGGAGTTCCACCTGGTCTACTGCCAACGTCCACTGCTTCGGCCGATTCTACTCCACTACAGATGACTCCAATGCCGCCATTGTCGTCAGATTCGGTGATGTTAAAGCCAGACATGTATAAGTACCTGCTGGCCAGAGGCGGTCTTGTCACAACCTGCACCCGATGTAGGGGCACGAAAAGTGGGTACGTCCAGCCTACGCCACAATGTCGGTGGTAGAACGCTGTTCTAGGTCATTATCACAACTAACCACAATACGATATACTCTCCAAACGGAGATCAAATCACAGAAGATACAACTCAATCATAAATCTAATGATGGATAATAACACGATAATAGATATGAAATCACAAATGAAATACAAACATAAGTGGAAATAAGTCTAAGTGTCTAAATGATACTAACAATAACATCAACATCCAAAATTATACAACTCTGAAACCACAACACAAAGACAATGAAATAAGATAACAGTCTAGCTATCTAGCCTAGACTAAAGGGATGGTATCATCAACTGCAGCAGGGTCCTCCTGTGGAATCAGCTCACAGGTATCATCTATATGGGCTCCGTAGTATGTGGTACAGAAGTCCTCATCGTCCTCTGTAATATTTTTAACAGGTCCAGTCAGGACAGGAACGAGCACAATACATCTCATGTAGTTCATTGTTGGCACATTTAGCCATAGTCAAACCGATTTCGATAAGTGTGTTAAACTTCGATCTCGATATGAAAAGAAACGAAGAATACAGATTGCATCGTCTATGAGATTTTATATTTATTCTGTATTTTTTTATTTATTGAGTCTAGAATATTTATGAATCGGGATCACTGGCAATTAGAAGTCTATCCTTGATTCTATACCAAACCCATCTTGATTCTATCCTAAACCAAATCAAATCTATTTCTAAACCAATTCCTAAACCAAACCAATTCCTAAACCAAACCAATTCCAAAACCAAAACTGCCCTGAAATTAGGCTAACCAAACTCGGCCAGAGTTCGACACGAACTCGAACCGAACTCGGTTAGCAGAATTCACTCCTGGTCAGAAGCTTTACCTATTCTTGTGGATCTCCAATGTTTAAATTTTTGAACATTAGGGTACCGAGTTCTGCCCAAATGTTGTCCTACAAAAACCTATAAATAGAGAAGAAATTTTCATTACTAAACATTCATTCAATCTTCATCTTCTCTATTCATTTCTAAGCTTCTTATTCTATTCCCAAAGCTTTAAACTTCAAATCTCCAAGTCAACTCAATTCTTCTAAGTGCCGGTGGTTTTCGAGTAGGAGTTTTCGAGTTGTACAAGCTTGGCGTATAAAAGCTTTCTTCAGAAAGGTGTTGAAGTTTGTTCATGGGCTTCGGATAAAAATACGACTGTGGTGAAGTTGGCATGTTCTTCGGTGCAAAATACGTGGTGTAATCTCTATTCAAAATAGTAGATTCAAACATCGGGTCGAGACTCGAGACTGGACTAGTCCTCACAGAGGGAAACCAGTATAAATTTGCTGTCTCTGCGTACTGCTTTCTCGTCCTGATTTTACTGACTTACTTGCAATCGTTATATATATATATATATATATATATATATATATATATATATATATATATATATATATATATATATATATATATATATATATATATATATATATTGCTTCACCTTCTTAGAGTTAATTTTTTTAATTGTTAAATATTCTCCGCTGTATACTATTCACCCCCTCTAGAGGTGCCATTGTTCCTACAATTGCTATCAGAACAGGTTTCTCTCGACGGAATTAACACTCCTTGAGATATGGCATCCCTATTTCCAAGCAACAATGAAGGTCAGTCAACCAATAGGCCACTTTTATTTGATGGCATAAATTACACATACTGGAAGACATAGATGAGCTTTTTTCTCAAGTCACTTGATTTTGATTTTTGGTTGATTGTTGTCAATGGTTATAGAAAACCTCTACTAATTACGAAAGATGGTGTTCTAGTTGACAAACCATTTGATAGATACACCGACAATAAAAAGAAACAAGCTAGTCTTGATACAAAAGCCATCAATGCTTTATTCTGTGCTATTAATAAAACTGAGTTCAATAGAGTCTCTACATGTGCCACGTCCAACGAGGTTTGAAAACTTCTTGAGGTTACTCATGAAGGTACTTCACAAGTGAAGAAATCCAAAATCTCACGACTTACACAAGAATATGAGGCATTCAAAATAAAGCCTAATGAGACTATTACTGCTATGTTTACTAGATTTTTAGATATTATTAATTCTCTAGCTTCCCTTGGCAAAGATTACAACGATCATGAAAAGATTCGGAAGATTCTTCGTGGACTACCAAAAAGCTGGAATCCAAAAGCAACAGCCATTATAGAAGGAAATGATCTCTCGACAATGAGTCTTGAAACCCTGACTGGAAAGCTCATGACACATTAGTTAGACCTTCAGGATTTCAAAGATCAATATCTAAAAGAGAAGGACAATAGCATTCAAGAAAAATCACAAAACAATCTCTGACGACGAGAGTGAATCAGACGACTCAGACAACGAGCAAATGGCCCTGATAACAAAGGACTTCAAAGATGACGAAGAACTGATCTGTTTCAGTTACAAAAGAACAGGTTGCATAAAAAAGGATTGCCCTGTTATAAGAAAAGGAAGCAGACACGATCAAATAAGCAGACATGATCAAACAAGCAAGAGAAGGTCAACAACCAAAAACTATGCAAATACTAGTATCTGGTATAAAAGCGAGGCTAGTGAATCTGAAGAAGAAGACAACTCTCGGAGCGCAGCAAACCTATGCTTCATGGCTACAGATGCTAAGGTAATAAATAACCCTCTCTATGAAGAATTTTCTTTTGATGAATTATGTGAGGCTTTCCCTGATCTATTAGCCGATCAGAAGAAAATGATAGACATGTACAAAAGTGCTAAGAAAGAGCTAAAATTTGTACAGTCTGAATTTTTAAAGCAATCTAGGATCTTAAAAGATATCAAGGATACTCCTATTGACACAAATGAGATTACTTATTTAAATCTAAGTTTGCATGACTCTATTGAAAAGCTTGAAAAAGTGAATCAAGAAAATACAAAACTTAACGATCTCTATGAACTAGAGAAGAAGAAGTATAACATTGCTATTCAAAGAATAGATGCACTCACGAACCAGTTAAATGAAGCCAATGACAAATCTAAAAAGTAGGAGATTAAACTGGACAAACAAGTCACTAGACCAACTGCTCACATTAACACTAGTCAGAAGGCTAAACACAAACACCACACTAACAACACGACTGGTAATGTTAGAAATCAAGCTTATATGTATATGTTTCGACACACCAAGAATGCACACAATATTTTAAAAACTCATATGCATGATTTTCAAACAAAACCTAGCACCAATACTTCTGCTACATGTCATTATTGTAGATTAAAAGGATATGTGTCAACACAGTGTAAGATTAGAAAGCTAGTAGATATGAATGTGTATAAATGGGTTTCAAAAGCTAACACATCAGGACCCACAAGAAAGTGGGTACCAAAGGTTACATATTCAACCTGTGTTGTAGGTGGACCCTCCTCCTCCCACTAAAAGCAAGTGGATACTCGATAGTGGTTGCTCCAGGCATATGACAGGTGACGACAAATTGTTTGCAACTCTATCGATGAAGAAAGAAGGTTATGTTTCCTTTGGAAACAATATTAAAGGTAATATCAATGGCATTGGAGACATAGGTATCTTTCCCTCTCCTATTATTAAAAATGTTTGCTTAGTAACAGAATTAAAACAAAACTTGTTGACTATCAGTCAATTAGCTGATCATGGTTATGGAATAAATTTTGTTAAGAATAAATGTTTTGTCTATGATAAAATCTCTGAAATTATTTCATTGAGGGAATAAGAGAGGACAACATATATGTTTTACATTTGTCAGTCTTTTCTGTATTGTTAGTCTTTTCACAATCAGCACAGACACTTTCCCAAACAGACACTTTCCTGAAATAAAACATATATGTTGTCCTGTATTGTTAGTCTTTTCTGACAACATTTGAGGGAATAAGAGAGGAGAACATATATGTTTTATTTCAGGAAAGTGTCTGTTTACAACACAAGACGAAAGCTGGATTTGGCATATCCGTCTTGGTTAAGCAAACATGGACACGATTGCAAGATTATCCACCAAGAAACTGGTAAGAGGCTTACCTAAAATAACTTTCAAGAAAGATATGATATGTGCTGATTGTGAGAAGAATAAGGCATCTAGATCATCTTTCAAATTAATAAACGTTGTAAGTACCTCTAGACCCCTACAATTAATTCATATGGACTTGTTTGGACCAAGTAGAATCGCCAGTCTTGGCGGAAAGCTTTATGCTTACGTGATAGTCGATAACTATTCACGATATACTTGGGTTTATTTTCTTGCAAATAAGAATGAGGCCTTTTCTGAGTTTGTATCTTTCTGTAAGAAGGTACAAAACGAGAAAGGATTCATGATTACTCGTGTTCGAAGTGATCATCGAGGAGAATTCGATAATCATGAATTCAAATTTTACTGCAATTCAAATGGATTATCTCATGAATTCCCTTGCCCTAGAACTCCTCAGCAGAATAGAGTTATAGAAAGGAAGAACAGAACTCTCGTTGATATGGCCAGAGTTACGCTTAATCAGTACAATCTTCCTAAGTACTTTTGGGCAGAAGTTATCTATACAGCATGTCATGTATTGAATAGAGTTCTTATTAGACCGATCTCTAAAAAGACACCTTATAAATTATGGTTTAATAGAGCTCCTAATATCAGCTATTTCAAGGTCTTTGGATGCAGATGTTACATTCTGAATACAAAAGACAACTTGGAAAATTTTGATGAAAAAGCCAATGAAGGAAATTTTTTGGGATATGCGACGAAAAGAAAAGGATACAGAGTATTCAACAAGAAATCTCTTATTGTTGAAGAATCAATCAATGTTACGACAGTGACAATAAAGAAGAAACTCCCACAATAGAGGAAACTCCCACAACAGAAGATACTTCTACGTCTTATCTGGAAAGTTTGCCTAAACGTATACGATTTACACCAGACCATCCCGAAGAACTGGTAATCGGTGATGTATCAAAAGGTATAAGCACTCGTTCCAGCTCAAGACAATTGGTAATAGCGAATGTTGCATTTATTTCCAAAATTGAACCTAAAAATGTTTTAGAAGCATTTCTGATGTATTTTGGATTTCTGCTATGCAAGAGAAACTTAACCAGTTTAAACGGAATCAAATTTGGAAACTTGTTCCTAGACCTATTGATCATCCGATCATTGGTACTAAATGGGTGTTCCGAAATAAGTTAGATGAGAATGGCTCAGTCATACGCAACAAAGCACGTCTAGTAGCTTCAGGCTATAATCAAGAAAAAGATATTGACTATGATGAGAGATATGCTCCAGTTGCTAGATTAGAGTCCATTCGCATGCTTTATGCTTTTGCAAGTTTTCATGGTTTCAAACTTTTTCAGATGGATGTTAAAAGTGCATTTTTAAATAGTTTTATAAAAGAAGAAGTTTTTGTTAAACAACCTCCAGGCTTTGAAGGTTTTAAATTTCTTGATTACGTATTCAAGCTTCGAAAAGCTCTCTACGATCTCAAACAAGCACCTCATGCTTGGTATGAGCGCCTTAGTTCTTTCCTACTTGAACACGATTTTTCAAAAGGGAAGGTTGATTCAACTTTGTTTATAAAATCTTTCGATAAAAATATTTTATTAGTACAGATATATGTAGATGATATAATCTTTGGAGCTACTAATGCGATGCTATGTAACAAGTTTGCTAAGTGTATGCAGAGTGAATTCGAAATGAGCATGATGGGATAATTAATATTCTTCCTTGGACTGCAAATTAAGCAGAGTTCACAAGGGATATTCATTAATCAAGCCAAATATACAAAAGACTTGCTAAAGAAATTCGATTTGGAAAACGTCAAACCTATTGGCACTCCGATGGCAACGTCTACAAAGCTTGATATAGATGAAAGCGATACACCAGCCAACATATGTAAGTACAGAGGTACGATTGGTAGTTTACTATACTTAACTGCTAGTCGTCCAGACATTATGTTTGTTGTATGTTTATGTGCTAGATATCAGGCTTGTCCTAAAGAATCACATGTAAGTGCTGTTAAGCGTATCTTGCGATACCTTAAAGGAACTTTGACAACCGATCTTTGGTATCCCAAATCTGATTCGTTTGACCTGATAGGTTACTTAGATATAGATTTTGCTGGATGTAAAGTCGATGATAAAAGTACCAGCGGTACATGTCATTTTTTAGAAAAGTCCTTAGTGTAGAAGCATAAAAAATATGGGATTCATGCGGATTACAAATTGTCGCATAGGTACTTTAGGCCAAACAGGTCCGCATGAAGGAAAGCCGCATGACTGTTCAAAGATATATGCGGCCCGTCGACAAACAGCTATAAAAGGAAGATAGGCGGCCAAGAGGAGCAGTTCGACTGATAAAGCTGACAAGTCCTGGCAAAACATGACAGTTCTGATACTTCAATAAGAAATATAAGATGTGAACGTCGCCCAAAAGCAGGGTTCGTACGCCTCCATGCGGCCAGAAAAGTGTCATCTAAGTCGCATGAACCTTATGCGGCCCCAAAAGTCTCCAAACTTCATGCAGCCAAGAGCAACTATGATCCAAGTCGTATGAGTCTCATGCGATCCCACATGATCAAAGACTGAGAAAACTATACGCAACAAGACACGCGACAATCTGACCAAGTTCTTAACTACCCAAATTTGCTGCAACAAAATCCCAACAAATTGATAGATGGAAGCCAAAGAGCGGGTCTTCGCATGCTAATCAGCCACGTGGCTGCAAGCCGTCTATACGGCTCAAAATACATCCTATTATAAATAGCAGAGTGCCACACCCCTGCAAAAGGCTGACAACCTTCAAGAGAAAAGCAATTTCTTCACGAGCTAGAGACTGCACCAGATAGTCCACAGAGTAAGGCAGAGTTGATAGCACTTTCTCGAGCCTCCACCATCACCCCCAGAATCAAAACTAAACAATTGTACATAGATTGTTTCCTAGGATTTCTTTCTAGGCTTTCCTTTGTACAAGCGAGTTTGCAATCAATTTTAGTATTCTGTAGTACCTGTCTTTGATTTTTTATGGCAAACACGATGGTGACTCTGTTGGGGACATCTTTCTCTTCCGATGAGAACTTGGTGACGCAATCTGACGCGTCCAAGCTCGGCACTATACAGCAGATGCATGTGGTTCATTTTGACCAACAAGCCTTCGAAGAATTTCTCTCTGAAGGGAGCGCCAGCCCGTCTCAGAAGCGAGCCAACCTAAAGAGGACTCAAAAGGCGTCGGTGCGCAAAACTGTTGCCCCCGACCAAGTTCTCGAAGAAGCTCCTTCTGCAACCCAAGACGGTGGCCAAAACTCTCCTTCGACTTTATTTCTGAGTGCGGAGGACCCCACTGTCCCCAAATCTAGCAGAGGAAAACACTACGATGCTGATTTTTTGGGGGCACAAGGGAAGTCCAAGCAGACAAAGAAGGAGTCGCATAGAGGAGATCGACAGTCTGTTCATACGGCAGCCAACTAATGCGGTAGCCAACTCTAGCCGCAGAAAGATGATCCATGCGACAGCCAGCTCTAGCTGCAAGAAGAAGGTCCATGCGACGACCAATCCTGGCTTCAAACAGGACGTCTCATGCGGCCCTGTCAGAAGCTCTGTGTTCGCCCGCCTCTCATGCGGGTCCGACACCATGCGTCTTACTAAAGATGCGGGATGTATAAATCTGGACTCCTTTTGCTATGCGCCTTCGGGTGCTAAGTAAAAAAAGTCTAAGGCAGTGCGGGCCCAACCAGCCCAGTCAACTATCCAAGTTGCTTACTGTCAGTGGGCCCCGTTGACTGTTATACGGGCTCCTGACGAAAAGTTGTACAGAACCACCCGCGTCTAGTCCTCCAGGGCTAACGGACAGGGTAGGTCTTTAAAGTCTCCCTCTAAAGATCTAGAGCAAGTGCTTTTACTAGCCACGGATCAGGGAGCAAACATGATGCCTAAGCACCCGTGCGCTCGGGATTCCCGAGTTCACAAGTTGGTTGCAAAGGTAGAGAAGCTTCCTACCGACTTACGTGACGTGATTACTCACAAACGTAAGACGGCAGCATCAGCATGCAATGAGTCCCTCTCAGGGCGTCGTTGCACCCAAGTCATCATCAACTGCTACTGCGACAAATCGGCAGCACCTGAAGATCGCTAGTCATTTTTCCAGCGACTGCAGCAGCCAACGTGTCACGACCCGTACCCACTGTGAGGGTACGAGTGCGTAACAACGCCCAGCCTACGTCGCAGTGTCGGCAGTAGAATGCTGTTCTAGGTCGCTATCTAACCAACCAACCACGCAAATATATAATGTACTTGTCAAAATATCAACTCCGAACGGAGGACAAGTATAGATATAATGTAATCTCAATCACAGTCTAAGCACGATATGATAGCACAGAAGATCATAACTAAGACTAAATAACAGAAATAAAACCAACAACTAAATAATATAATCTGACAATCTCAACTACATAACTCAACTTATATACAACTCCAGTTCTAAAACATGAAAGCTAAACAAAAAAACTAGCTAGTCTCCCGATCACTCCTGAGTGTCGGGGCCATAGGTAGCTAAGCCATCTCCTGGTCCGTAATATATAGGGCATGTGTCCTCAGGGCAATCATCTATAAAATTTACAACAGGTCCAGTCAGGACAAAAACGAGTACAACTCATCAAGAAAACCCAAGTAAATGACAGAGAACTATAAAGCAGTTATAGACAGTTGTATTGATAAATATGGCAGTTTATATTCAGGTGATGGTAAAAAAGACAGATAAGTGCAAGGAAAGTAAGTAACTAAACAAGAGGAGAATTATGAAAATAAAGACTGTAAAAATAGAACTAGCTGAACCAGGGTAATATGATATAAGTCCAGACAATAAATGTATACGAGTGTAACTCCAATGTAAGTCCAGTACAAAAGGAATCTAATAAAAGATGAATCCAGAGTGGAATAATTCCAGTCATAGTGATGAATGATTCCAGGGTGATTCCAGCCTATACTCTAGCAGTGTGTTTTAAAATACCGAGATCGACATGTAAACGGCTATAGGTAATCTGGCACATCACACACCTGGCCGGGTGTGAGATGGCTATCATTCCAGTTTGATTCCAGCATAGGGTGATTCCAGAATTGGGATATGTCTACATGTCTTACTCTAGTATTTCCCCTTCCAGCAAGTGAATCCAGAAATCCGACACAATAATTCAAGATGAGTCTAGCCAGAATATGATGATACCAGTAAATGATTCCAGAATGATTCCAGTAATATAGGCCAGACAATAAATGTGTGTCATAAAGATGAATCCAGAATATCCATATGTGTTGTAACAGAGAATCGTATACAACTAACTAGAACTGAAGTACAGTAATTGATAAGTAAATGAGAGAACTATCAGAGAATGTACTCGCCTGATACTCTGAAAAGAGTAGTATAATATCAGATGTTTGCGCCGGAGTCAACTAGTCTAATGGGTCCTCAAAGTCTAAGTTCAAAACCTAGCTTCCTCAACCTATGTATTTATCATGTTCCCTTAGTATACCAAGGGTACTAGTCCATCCCTTATAGCTACCAATATCTAATCTCATAATGTATGTATACCCAATAGCTATAACCTGATATATATACACATAGATAGATATCTAGGTAAATATATACAAAATTAGATATATAAATAGATAGATAGATAGGCAAACAAATGGATAGATAGATATATAGACATTTAGACACTAAGTGATACCCTCACATGAAGTCACACTCTATCTACTAATCTCTCCTAACCATCATGCACATATTCAAATTCTCCTTACCTTAAATATCCATATATATAACATATACCTTATCTATCACATATATGAACATAACTATGTCTATATGCATGAGGTACCACAAAGCTAACTAATCAATTTGGGAACCAATGAACTGAAAGGGAAGGGGTGGACAGCAGAAAGTCAAATATGTAGTGAAATTAAAGGACTGAACCAAATTAGGATGGGGAACCCTAGGCTTAAATAGGCAAATCAAATACAATGAGGGAGGCAGTGATCAAGAGTGGTGCAGACAGTTGAAGGTAAAAGAGTGTAGTGTGTTGACAGTTAGAATGTGTGCATGAGTGTTCAATCATGTATGAGTGTCTAAATGTGTGACAGGAAAATAAGAAGGAAACCTGGGTGACAGGATCCCTTGTGTGTGTGTGCGTGTGTGTGAGAACATTTTTGTTCTCAGTGTGTGTGTGTACACATATAGACCTGTGTAACAGGAAAGATAAATAGAGGGTGTGTGACTGGAATGTGGAAGGGGAGGGGTAGGCTAGTCTGTGATATGTGACAGTGTCTCTACATGTTCTCAGAATTAAGTGATAGTCCAATGTAGTTCTCAGGATTGTGTGAAAGTGTATTATGGGAACATTGTTCTCAGGAATGTGTCTCAGAAATGTAACAGTGTGTAATAGGGAAAACACCCCATAGGCTGTGTATGTGCATATGACAAGTAATGGCAGTTAGTGATAGTGTGCTAACTCAGGAAAAATATGGTGTGTGTAGGGAGAGTGCTGGCAGTAGAGTAGCTCATGTATAATGAATTCGACATGGTGATTAAACATAAAGAAAAACATGGTTTGAAACACATTACAAAACTGTCAAGAAACTGAAAAGGAAAACAGTTGAACAGTTCAATCAACAACTCAATCATAACTCAGGATATAGCACCACATTTCATGCATCTAATCGGGATAATTAACAACAAAATCTGCTAGAAAAAGAGGGATTAAGAGTTCAGGTTTTCGATGTCAGGACTGTGTATCAGTTGATACACAGACAGCCCCCTAACCACATTTAAAATCCCATTTAACAATGCAAAACCTAATCCAACTTGAAAACCAAACCTAGCAGCAGTTGATACTCATGTGGGTGAATCAATATGATAATTTTAACATCAATATTTAGTTTAAAACAAGAATTAAATTCAGGTTTCGAAAACATGAAATGGTATCAGCGATATTAAATGGGAAATGCAAATTCGAATTCAAAACATGGTAATATACTAAATTAAAGGTTGTTAATTGATCCTCCATACGTGCACTTGTCCCAGGGGTATACTCGTGTCCAAACATTTGGGCACGAGGTGTCCAATCATAAAAAACACACACAGATACGCATGAGCACACCAAGTGTCGTGCAAGCGTGTCACAGAGTCGTGTGCATGACACACGACACGTGACACGTCGTGCTCGTGTCCAGACACTCACCAGGGATAGGGGAGCATGTCCCACAACCTGTACCGTGTCTACGAAACTCGTGGTGTCGTGTCGAACAGTGTATCACTAGCGTTTTGTGTGCGCAATCGACAGGCCGTGCGGCCAATGCGGGGAGGATTTCTCCTCGTACACGTAACCATATCGACCCAAATTTTGGAGGGATGGTGGCAGACATTGCCCCATCATGCTCACTAATTTTTGCGTATCCACGTGTCCTGTGTCGGGAGTTCTCAGCCCCGTGATGTAGGACACAGTACACGTACGCACGGTCAGCGTATTCGTGTCCCCGTGTGGACACAACACGAAACTGAAATTAGGAGAAAATTATAGAAATGCATAAGCAATCCCTAGATCTAGGTTTCCATTCAAATGGATTTGCAAAAATGGCAAATCGAGTCGGTTCGGGCATTTCGTCGAACACTTAGCTATTAGGTTCGATACGTGTCCGATACGGACACGTAACCTAACGCAAATGACACAAAATTCCTCAGAAGTTAGAGGACACCTATTCCTAAGACATTATGCAATAAAATCGGGATTAAAACACAATTTGAGGGTGGTTACCTATGAGTGCAAATTGCAAGAAAAAGCTCCAAATGGGGGGTGTTCCTCTTGATGGCCAAAAGCTCCAAATTGATCCCAAACTGAAATTAACCTCCAGAAATGATAACTATACAGAAATTAGAACCTAATGCAAAAGACTAGAATTAAAAAGGAATTAAAATGGATTTATAGGGATTTTTGGAAGGAGAAAAAATACCTTTCTTTTCTCCAAGTGTTGGAATGATAAAAAAGAGGCAAGCCCTAATGAATAAGTGTTTATATAGGGTGGGGATCCCTATGGCTGGTCATTTAGGGTTTGATTAGGGTTATGGTTTTCTAAATGGCCCATGGGCTTAAGTCATGATCAATCAAATCATTAAGCCATAAGTCATTTCATGAAACCACATGCCATGACTTAAATTCACTTAAACTAATCCTCCTAATCCAAAATTAGTTTCTAATGAAGAAAAGTAGGTTAACCTAAGTTAGACTAGGGTCACCATGGCTAGGGTTAGCTTCTAGGCTAGTCCACTAGGTCTCAACAAGTCAAAGTCAAACTAGAATTCACCAATTCAATAAATCATCAAATAATTCAAATAAGCCAAAATGATCAAATTACTCCTAGGCTAAAAATGATAATTAATCATCCTAATGACATGGTTAGGCTCTAGGTCATGCAGTCTCAAGGGTTTCACTAGCATCACATCAAAATCACAAGTCATGACTTAAAACAGTTTTTAAATAGTTTAAAAATGATTAAAAATTACCAAAAAACATAATGTGAAATAAATATCAATAGATAATAATATAATTACAAAATTTTAAAATTACCTTCATCTGAAAAACTGGGTGTTATAATCCTACCCCCTTAAAAAAAAATTCGTCCTCGAAATTAAGATGATCGCACCCTTCCTAGGTCAAACCCCCAATCAATTAAGGTCGAAGCAACACAATCCTACTGGTCGTGATTCCACAGTCTCGAACAGTATAGATACACTATCTAGCAATCACAAGCAATATTCTGGCAGGTACTAAGGGAAATCACACATGAAAGTAGAGAGGAAGGACAAGAAGGTCAAACCTGCTAATCCATCACCTGCAACGTCATTCTCCTCGGCTGCCATAGTAAAAGCTCTACCCCTCTGGTGCTGAGCTATAGGTAGCCTAGCCCCCATAAAAAGAGGTACAATAGGATAATCTATCTTCTGGTGGGCAGCTAACCCACAGAAATAGCAAACCTTCAACCTCTTCCTGTACTGCTCCCAGATGTGTCCCGGCTTCTTGCAGTAGGAACAACTGATCAACTTTGGGTCCTGACCTCGATACTGATGCTGTACTTGCTGAACTCCTACTGG
This sequence comes from Iris pallida, assembly GCA_029216955.1. Lineage (NCBI taxonomy): Eukaryota > Viridiplantae > Streptophyta > Magnoliopsida > Asparagales > Iridaceae > Iris > Iris pallida. The sequence goes on along the minus strand of JANAVB010014596.1, from coordinate 2,931,994 downwards.
TGCCTGTGTCTGCTGAATCTGCACGTGAGGCCTCTTGGCCTGGCCTCCGCTGCTACTGGTACCGTGAGCGTCTCGTCCCCTCTTGAGCCTCAGCTCAAGATCATCCTCTGCTGCTAAGGCGCCCACCAAGATCTCCTCAAAAGTGGCACCGCGGGCGCTCTTGGTATAGGACTTCACCTCCCTGACCAGCCCCTTCCTGAACCTCCGGGCCTTCGTCGCCTCAGACAACCCCTCGACAAATCTGCTCAGACGGCAGAACTCCCCTGCATACTCATCCATGGACTGACCGCCCTGGACTAGGGCCTCGAACTGGGTCTCGAGAGCTCATAGCGTTGCATCCGGGAAAAACTTCTCCTTGAACAGCTTCTTGAATGCTGTCCAAGTCTGTCCTGTTGTACCAACCCTCGGGTCGGTCTGGTACCATGTGCGGGCCAGATCCTGTATCATGCTGGCTGTCGCCTCTATCTGGAGCCTCGTCGGAATCTCAGCCAACCTGAATATCTACTCCATGTGCTCGATCCACTCATCGGCATACAAGATCCCCTCTGTCCCTCGAAAGTCCCTCGGGTGCATCTTCTGAATGTCCTGTATGCCCTTCTTCCTCAGAGAGTGCGGCTGCTGGACTGCTGCTGGCTGAGCTACAACTCTCTCTACCGCTGTCACGGCCAGATCAATGCCTCGGCTGAGCGCTGCTGTGTGCCTCTGCTGCTGGGTCTGCTGACCCTCCATATACTGTCGGAAGAAGGCTAACAGCTGAATGGAGTCAACTGTCTCCTGAGGTGGCTGTTGCTGCTGAAGCACATCCGAAATCACCGGACTCGGCTCATGCCTCACAGGTGGAGGGGCTCCTCCGAAAGCAGCTAAAATGCCTACCCCAGCTGGCATGACTGGGGCTACGGTACCAAGGGCTGGCTGCTGAGGACGAGAGGTGGCAGACCCCTCTGCAGCGTCCCTCAGTCCGGAGCGATGGGATCTAGTCTCGACCATCCTGGAGACAGATCAAACAAGGAATCAATACTGAGATAGAAGTGATAAATCAAAGGAGGACAGTTAATTTTCAAGAAAGACAATCAGCAAGATGTATAGATGGCATGAATTGAAGTAAAATTTTCCCAAACTGTGATTGAGTGCCTCTCCGGTAAAGCCTATCTCTCAATCCTACCGCAGGCTCGCAGCAGTACAACTAAATCGTCGTATTACCACGATATCGCACTAATGCGACTCTCGACCTGCATGGGCCACCACTAAAAATGTGTCATAACCCGCACCTACTGTGAGGGTACGAGCGCGTAACAACGCCCAGCCTACGCCGCAGAGTCGGCGGTAGAACGCTGTTCTAGGTCACTATCTAACCAACCAACCACGCAATTATATAATGTACTTGTCAAAATATCAACTCCGAACGGAGGACAAGTATAGATATAATGTAATCTCAATCACAGTCTAAGCACGATATAATAGCACAGAAGATCATAACTAAGACTAAATAATAGAAATAAAACCAACAACTAAATAATATATTCTAACAATCTTAACTACATAACTCAACTTATATACAACTCCAGTTCTAAAACATGAAAGCTAAACAAAACAACTAGCTAATCTCCCGATCACTCCTGAGTGTCGGGGCCATAGGTAGCTAAGCCATCTCCTGGTCCGTAATATATAGGGCATGTGTCCTCAGGGCAATCATCTGTAAAATTTACAACAGGTCCAGTCAGGAGAGGAACGAGTAAAACTCATCAAGAAAACCCAAGTAAATGACAGAGAACTATAAAGCAGTTATAGACAGTTGTATTGATGAATATGGCAGTTTATATTCAGGTGATGGTAAGAAAGACAGATAAGTGCAAGGAAAGTAAGTAACTAAACAAGAGAAGAATCATGGAAATAAAGATTGTAAAAATAGAACTAGCTGAACTAGGGTAATATGATATAAATCCAGACTATAAATGTATACGAGTGTAACTCCAATGTAAGTCCAGTACAAAACAAATCTAATACAAGATGAATCCAGTACGGAACGATTCCAGTCATAGTGATCAATGATTCCAGGGTGAGTCCAGCCTATACTCTAGCAGTGTGTTTTAAAATACCGAGATCGACATGTAAACGGCTATAGGTAATTCGGCATATCACACACCTGGCCGGGTGTGAGATGGCTATCATTCCAGTTTGATTCCAGTATAGGGTGATTCTAGAATTGGGGTATGTCTACATGTCTTACTCTAGTATTTCCCCTCCTAGCAAGTGAATCCAGAAATCTGACAAAATGATTCAAGATGAGTCCAGCCAGATTATGATGATACCAGTAAATGAATCCAGAATGATTCCAGTAATAGAGGCCAGACAATAAATGTGTGTCGTATACATGAAGCCATAATATCTATACGTGTTGTAACAGAGAACCGCATACAACAAACTAGAACTGAAGTACAGTAATTGACAAGTAAATGAGAGAACTATCAGAGAATGTACTCGCCTGACACTCTGAAAAGAGTAGTATAATATCAGATGTCTGCGCCGGAGTCACAATGCCCTAAATAGAGCAGTACAGGTTATAATATGTTAAAAATAAGGTAAATGAAGTTTATGATGCAATCTACATGATTTCTAGACCAATCTAGGTCAAAGTCAACTCTAAGTCAACCCTGGTTAATTGTCTAGGTCAAACTAGGTCAAGCTCAAACTAGGTCAACTCTGGGTCAACTCTGGGTCAACTCTAGTCAAACTTGAATCCTTTGTTCAATTCTTGGTCAATGGTCAACTAGTCTAATGGGTCCTCAAAGTCTAAGTTCAAAATTTAACTTCCTTAACCTATTTATTTATCATGTTCCCTTAGTATACCAAGGGTACTAGTCCATCCCTTATCGCTACCAATATCTAATCTCATAATGTATGTATACCCAATAGCTATAACCTGATATATATATACACATAGATAGATATCTAGGTAAATATATACAAAATTAGATATATAAATAGATAGATAGATAGGCAAACAAATGGATAGATAGATATATAGACATTTAGACACTAAGTGATACCCACACATGAAGTCACAATCTATCTACTAATCCCTCCTAACCATCATGCACACATTCAAATTCTCCTTACCTTAAATATCCATACATATAACATATACCTTATCTATCACATATATGAACATAACTATGTCTATATGCATGAGGTACCACAAAGCTAACTAATCAATTTGGGAACCAATGAACTGAAAAGGAAGGGGTGGACAGCAGAAAGTCAAATATGCAGTAAAATTAAAGGACTGAACCAAATTAGGATGGGGAACCCTGGGCTTAAATAGGCAAATCAAATGCAATGAGGGAGACAGTGATCAAGAGTGGTGCAGAAAGTTGAAGGTAAAAGAGTGTAGTGTGTTGACAGTTAGAATGTGTGCATGAGTGTTCAATCATACATGAGTGTCTAAATGTGTGACAGGAAAATAAGAGGGAAACCTGGGTGACAGGATCCCTTGTGTGTATGTGCGTGTGTGTGTGAGAGAACATTTGTGTTCTCAGTGTGTGTGTGTACACATATAGACCTGTGTAACAGGAAAGATAAATAGAGGGTGTGTGACTGGAATGTGGGGGGAGGGGTAGGCTAGTATGTTATATGTGACAGTGTCTCTACATGTTCTCAGAATTAAGTGATAGTCCAATGTAGTTCTCAGGATTATGTGACGGTGTATTATGGGAACATTGTTCTCAGGAATGTGTCTCAGAAATGTAACAGTGTGTAATAGGGAAAACACCCCATAGGCTATGTGTGTATATATGACAGGTAATGGCAGTTAGTGATAGTGTGCTAACTCAAGAAAAATAGGGTGTGTGTAGGAAGAGTGCAGGCAGTAGAGTAGCTCATGTATAATGAATTCGACATGGTGATTAAACATGAAGAAAAACATGGTTTGAAACTCATTACAAAACTGTTAAGAAACTGAAAAGGAAAACAGTTGAACAGTTCAATCAACAACTCAATCATAACTCAGGATATAGCACCACATTTCATGCATCTAATCAGGATAATTAACAACAAAATCAGCTTGAAAAAGAGGGATTAAGAGTTCAGGTTTTCGATGTCAGGACTGTGTATCAGTTGATACACAGGCAGCCCCCTAACCATATTTAAAATCCTATTTAACAATGCAAAACCTAATCCAACTTGAAAACCAAACCTAGCAGCAGTTGATACTCATGTGGGTGAATAAATATGATAATTTTAACATCAATATTTATTTTTAAAAAAAGAATTAAACTCGGGTTTCGAAAACAGGAAATGGTATCAGCGATATTAAATAGGAAATGTAAACTCGAATTCAAAACATGGTAATGTAATAAATTAAAGGTTGTTAATTGATCCCCCACACGTGCACGTGTCCCAGGGGTATACTCATGTCCAAACATTTGGGCATGAGGTGTCAAATCATAAAAAAATACACACAGACACGCACGAGCACACCAAGTGTCGTACAAGCGTGTCACGAAGTTGTGTGCATGACACACGACTCGTGACACATCGTGCTTGTGTCCAGACACTCGCCAGGGATAGAGGAGCGTGTCCCATAGCCTGTACCGTGTCCACGAAACTCGTGGTGTCGTGTCGAACCGCGTATCAGTAGCGTTTTGCGCGCACAATCGACAGGCCACGCGGCCAGTGCGGGAAGGATTTCTCCTCGCACACGCAACCATATCGACCCAAATTTTGGGAGGATGGTGGTAGACATTGCCCTATCATGCTCACCAATTTTGGCATGTCCACGTATCCTGTGTCGGGAGTTCTCAGCCTCGTGATACAGGACATAATGCACGTGCGCGCGGTCAGCGTGTTCGTGTCCCCATGTGGACACGACACGAAACTAAAATTAGGAAAAATTACAGAAATGAATAAACAATCCCTAGATCTAGGTTTCCATTTAAATGGATTTACAAAAATGGCAAATCGAGTCGGTTCGGGCATTTCGTCGAACACCTAGCTATTAGGTTCGATACGTGTCCGATACGGACACGTAACCTAACGCAAATGACACGAAATTCCTTCAGAAGTTAGGGGACACCTATTTCTAAGCCATCATGCAATAAAACCGAGATTAAAACACAATTTGAGGGTGGTTACCTATAAGTGCAAATTGCAAGAAGAAGCTCCAAATGGGGGGTATTCCTCTTGATGGCCAAGAGCTCCAAATTGATCCCAAACTGAAATTAACCTCCAGAAATGATAACTATACAGAAATTAGAACCTAATGCAAAAGACTAGGATTAAAAAGGAATTAAAATGGATTTATGGAGATTTTTGGAAGGGAAAAAATACCTTTCTTTTCTCCAAGTGTTGGAATGATAAAAAAGAGGCAAGCCCTAATGAATAAGTGTTTATATCGGGTGGGGATCCCTATGGCTGGTCATTTAGGGTTTGGTTAGGGTTAGGGTTTACTAAATGGCCCATGGGCTTAAGTCATGATTAATCAAATCATTAAGCCATAGGTCATTTCATGAAACCACAAGCCATGACTTAAATTCACTTAAACTAATCATTCTAATCCAAAATTAGTTTCTAATGACTAAAAGTAGGTTAAACTAAGTTAGACGGTCACCATGGCTAGGGTTAGCTTCTAGGCTAGTCCACTAGGTCTCAACAAGTCAAAGTCAAACTAGAATTCACCAATTCAATAAATCATCAAATAATTCAAATAAGTCAAAATGACCAAATTACCCCTAGGATAAAATGATAATTAATCATCCTAATGATATGGTTAGGCTCTAGGTCATACAGTCTCTAGGGTTTCACTAGCAGCACATCAAAATCACAAGTCATGACTTAAAACAGTTTTTAAATAGTTTAAAAATGATTAAAAATTACCAAAAATTATAATGTGAAATAAATATCAATAGATAATAATATAATTACAAAATTTCAAAATTACCCTCATTTGGAAAATTGGGTGTTACACAACACCTGTCCAAATTCTTGGGGACGAGGAGTTTCCTTTCGCCTCCTGTAATTCAACTCAAAAAGTTCCTCTTGGCAAGGGAGGAAAGAAGACAGGCTCTTCCAGCCCGGCCATCTCGGCCAGATTGCAAGGAGACCATCATTTGGGGGTTTCCCATCAACCACAAGAGGTGTCTTTTTAGGCACTCGATCCAAAAAGAAGCTTCCGGAACCCGGGGGTGCACCTTCGACCTCTTTGAGAGTAGATGAAGCTGGGGGTAGCAGCCCCCTCAATGTATGCAATAACCCGATGTACTAAAAGCACACACAGGGAGTAGAGATCCCCCAGAACTCTGTAACAGAACCGGATTTCCCTGAGGGCCACCACCCTCACTAAGATGATGTGGCTTCCTGCACAGGGGGTAGCACCCCTTCCGAGTCAGAGGAAGATGATATTTCGACATTCTCTGACGATTTCTCTATACAAGGGTACGGCACAGAGAGTACCTTTGCCATAATCCCCACCACCTCTACCCACGTGAGAACAATCTTTATGACTGACGACGATCATGAAGCACCTTCCGACCGACGATGGCTAGAAGTGTTGGAAGCCATGCTCCTGTCCTTGATCAAGTCCGTGGACAAGATCAAAGCCGCCTTACCAAACTAAACAGCAAGGACGCCCGGGCAAATAGGCTTGGGACCCGCAGTCAACGCGGACTCCAAAACGACTGCCCCTCCTTTGGATGATGATCCCGTAGCACCATTCATTCCTTCAGCTGCAGATGAAGCCAAAGAGGCAAGGAGGGAAGTCCAGGAGCTTCAGGAAATGTTCAATGCCCGAGACTCCTCTCGGAATCTCAGAATACGGCAGCCATATCCTGTTACATGGAGAGATGTGCCTTTTCCATCGCGGTACAAGACGTTCCATATCGATTCTTATGATGGAAAGACCTCTGCTAGTCGGTACATGACTTACTTTGAAGTCACAAACCGACCACTTGCCGCATAGTGATACAATCCTCACGCGACTATTCATTAGAGCATTGGAGGGGATCGCGTTCGACTAGTACCGTAAGCTTTTCGACAACTGCATTTACTTTTTTGACGGCTTCAAACACATGTTCCTGGAAAGATTTTATGAAGTGGGGCATGACGTAATGATGTCGTCTCTCATGGACATCGTTCAGGGAGAGAGGAAGCTAACGAGGAACTACATCGAGCGGTTCTGCCAAACCACAATGAGATTGCCCTAAGGCAATCCCGAGAGCTCCTTGAATAAAATCTGCCAGAAGAAGTTGCTCCCCGCAATTAGCCTCTGGATGGGCGACGATCAGTTCAGGGATTGGACAACCTTCATCATAAGTTCTACCAACGCAGAGGCAAAATTGAAGAAGGCTTGCCAGTTAGGATTACACATCCCAGATGGAGAAGATAAGGGCAGACGTCCTGGGTCCACCTCCAGTAACAGCAACAGTGGTGCCACCACTAATCGGGACAACAAAGGCAAACAGGCCATGGTCACTGATGCGACTCAAAAGTGCAAACAAAAATAGGCGAAAGGTCCGTAGCCCAAGGTCAATTACTCATTTGAAGATAGTCATGTCAAACCTATCTTCGATATGCGCTTGCAGGGGGTAGGATCCAGCTCCCTCTACCAAGGTACGAACCTCGAGCAGCAGAAATGGAGGACCCAAAGTATTATCACTTCCACCGCTATGTCCATCATGCCACTCATGATTGTTTCCAATTGAAGCGGTACATTCAGAGTCTTATTGACTCAAAAGATCTATCGATAGACTTTGAAGAGGTTACCGTGGCGGCGAATATGGTATCTATTCAGTTCGACGACTTCCTTCCGACAAGCACTCCAGACTGGGTCATACCTGTCCCTCGGGCAACGATGGAGATTACTAATCTTCCATCCATCCGGAGCCAAACATTTGGATTGGTACCTTTCACCATATCGCTAGGAGAGATCATGTGGGTGCATCCAGACTTGGTGCCCAAAGTTACCCCGGGGGTGTCATCTCCTACCAACAAAAAAAAGGGCAGAAAGTCTAGAGCCTGGCACACAGTTTTAGCTGAAGCTAAAGAAGCTGCAGATGTTGTCACCCAGTCTGGAGAACAAGTCCAGCCCGTACGTGATAGTCCAGCCGAAGATCCTCAGCCGACAACGTTGCCTCCTTGTGATATTCTAAGGCCATCTCAGCCTCCACTGGCGGACAAATCCAAGGCAAATCGAAACCTGCTTCGATAGGCCACTCCGTAATGATGTACCTCAGGGACTGGAGAGACCTTACAACTTCGATATATTAGCACAATTGGCTAATACGCCAGCAAAGTTGTCGCTATATGAGCTCCTAAGGCTCTTCAAGGATCTTCGTGTCGCATTAAGCGAAGCACTCCAGAATGTTGATGCCTAGTTAGCTCAGGTCAAGCCTCCAAGAGAAGACCTGCCAACAGATCTACAGAGCGACGATAGTACAGATGCCATGCCCAACATCATATTTACATCACAGGACATGTTGATCAAGTCCAATTTGTATGATCGCCCCTTGTACTACACTGGATACATAGGCGACATCAAGGTGGATCGAATGCATATAAATCCTGGCTCGTTAATAAGCATCATCCCAAAAAGCCTGCTCCAACTTCTGGGCATCCCTATGCATCGGCTAGCGGCAACCAACACTGCCATTAGCAATTTTAACTCAGGAAGAAGCTATCCCCTAGGGAAGATTCGGTTGAAGTGCCAGATTGGTGACCTGAAGACGGAAGTTACCTGCTACGTCATAGATGCAAACACCTCCTACAACATCCTTCTGGGACGTCCATGGATACATGACTATATGATCGTGCCATCCACCCTTTACCAGTGTTTCAAATATGTCAGTAAGCACGATTTTGTGAAGACCGAATTCGTCGACATTGATCCCTTCAAAGGGGTTTAATCGTATTACACTTCGGAGGCTTGTCTATATGACGAATCCAGGAAACATATAACGGACGAGCTGGAAGCCATCACAGGGCCAGAAGAACCCTTGAGAATTCATCTCGAAGCCCGCAAACCGGGCAGGGTCGCACCCCTTGTCGCAACCTTGCATAAAGAGGTGCACGGTTCTCCTGTCACACCTACGCAGTTGGAACCAATGGTCATCCGTCTCTCGAGATCCAACCAAGAGCCAAAACCTGTCATAGGACCAATGGTGATCCGGTTGCCAAAGTCCAATCAAAGGCAACAGGAAGATGCAAGGCCCACTGCAACACCGATGGTAATCCGATTACCAATATCTACTCCAAGGCGACCAGAAGACACAAAGTCCCTTGCTGAGCCAATTGCCATCCATCTTCCCAAGACGAGTCAGCAGCCAAATGTTGATCCAACACTCTCAGGGAAATCAATACTTCAAACAGAACCCCTGGTGGTCAAGCTGCCCAAGACAGCATCCCAACCTCTAAGCTCGCAGGGGGTAGCCAAGGAGGACGAAGAACTCGCCAAATACGTAGTTACACAGGTGGATAGCCCCTCTTTTGATGATGTAATCCCTGTCGATAAAATCTCTTATTTTATCAATAAGAGGCTGTCGTTAGACTATTCTGAGTATGATAAGCCTAATCTAACGTATGTCGTACGGGACTGTCTAGACGTTAGCCTGCACATACAGGTGACAACCGTCCATACCCCAAATCGACTTGCTCCCATAAAAGGCACTTACTTCTCGGTCCCAGACAGAAGAGGATGGGATCACACAATCATCTTTGGCCGAAAAGAAGGTCCTCAATCTTTTATGCCATAAGAGTCCGGCCTCGGACCCGACGCTGGAAGACTACCGCTCTACTTATATAGTCCTCAAGCCAAGTACTTCATACAGAAGCAGGGGTACGACATGGAGGCTACCCCGAGTCTAAATTATGGTAGTAGTCGACGATTGCCTCTACAACCGCCGGCACCGACAGGAAAGCCTCAGGATCATTATCACAAATCCAGACGTGGCCTCGGGTATATTACTCCACCAACAACGCTCGAAAGTTCTGACGAAGAATGCGAGTGGCACTCCCATTAATCCGAGTCACCCATTTATGACTCCAATGGCAGTATTAGAGATATATTCAGACAGACATTATCTGTCAATATGACATCCGCTGATATCGAAGAAAAAGACGAAGACCTACTTGAACCACTTGAGTTAGAGCCGTAGGTCAAGCAACTATATGCATAATGGGAGAAACGCTTTGAACTTCGTGATCCTCCTACTGAAGATGAGGTTATGCAAGTTAACCTCGATGATGAATCCTCTCCAAAGCTAATTTTTGTCAGTAAAAGTCTGACAAACGACGAGCGGGAGTTGTTGTTACAACTCGTCAGAGAATACATCGACGTCTTTGCCTGGAGATATAAAGATATGCTAGGGCTAAACCCGGAGACTGCACTCCATAAGCTCAACATTTATTCGGACGCAAAACCAGTCAAGCAACAGCAGCGACAATTTCGTCCAGACATCATGAATTCTATTGAAGCGGAAGTGAACAAGCTTATAGCTAGCAGTTTCATCCGTGAAGAGCAGCACCCAGACTGGGTAGCCAACGTAGTGCCAGTCATCAAGAAGAACGGGAAAATCCGAATATGGACGATTTCCGCAATCTAAATATGGCATGCCCTAAGGATGAATTTCCTCTTCCGATCACCGATATAATGATCGATAATACGTATGGCTTCGAGCACATGTCCTTTATGGATGGCTTTTCAGGATATAATCAAATCAAGATAGTTCCTGATGATGAGCATCATACATCGTTCTAAACGCCGATCGACGTATATTATTATATGGTCATGCCATTTGGCCTGAAGAACGCCGGTGCTACATATCAACAGGCTATAAGTATCATCTTCAAAGATTATTTGTGCAAGATGGTGGAGTGTTACGTAGATGACATCGCCGTCAAGAGCCGCACCAAAAATGATCATTTATATGATTTGAGAACAGTGTTCGACCTCATGCAGGCACACTACCTGAAGATGAATCCCACTAAGTCTTTTTTAGGGGTGTCAATCGAAAAGTTCTTGGGCTTTGTCATTACTTTCCGGGGTATTCACATAGATCCCGACAAAATAAAAGCAATCCTGGAGATGAATCTACCAAAGAACCTTCGCGAACTCTGCAGCCTTAAGGGAAGACTAGCCTATATCAGGAGGTTTATATCTAATCTCTCAGGACGATGCCAACCCTTCACTCAACTCATGAGAAAAGGTGTATCTTTTGTATGGAACGAGGAATGTCAGCGTGCCTTTGATGATATTAAGGAGTACCTCATGAATCCGCCAGTTCTGGTAGCCCCGATCGCCAGAAAGCCATTTTTGCTCTATGTACGGGTGATGGAACACTCCCTCAGTGCTCTGCTAGCACAGTACCAAAATATGTCCATTTAGCGATGGCCATATCGTCACCCATCCGCCGGCAATCAGTATTAGCGACCGATAACTGACGAATCTTGGTCAAAATAATCCGTCGACAATCAGCTCGTCACTAATAATGATCCGTCGCTAAGTAGTCGAAATGCGACGGAATAGCGACGGCTTTTCGTCTTCACAATACGTTGGATTACCGACGACTTTTCGATGGGCTGTCATCCATTTCAAGTATTAAATACTTAACTGTGTAGACACTAGCGACGGATATTCCGTCCACTACTAAAATAACCCCTTTTAGCGACGTCAGAGTACGTCGCTAAAAAGGGCAAATCCGTCGCTAATTTCTATTAGCGACGTATGTAGCGACAAAACATGGATGTCGCTTATAGGCTTGTCGCAGATTACAATTTGGTCGCAATTCGTCGTTAGTTGCGACGTCCCTTCTAGTGTCGCTAGACGTCGTTAATATTAGCGACAGATAGCGACGTCCGCATACGTCGCCAATATAGCGACGTAGGGCGACCCCTTAGCGACGCCATAAACTTTACATATGATGACATGGCATGGCAGCCACGTCAGCATATTGGCGACACCTAGCGACAACGTTAGCGACGTTGGCTCTCAGGTGGTCATATACACGTCAGCATTATAGCGACGGATAGCGACGTTACGTCACTATTGTGCGACGTATAGTGACGTGTACAGGACGTCACAGAACGTCGCAGAACGTCGCTATACGACGCAGATGTTAAAAAAATTAAAAAAAAATTTTGGTATTTTTGTTATGCTGTGTGTCTGTGTTTACAGTGTGTCTGTGCTCACAGACACACAGCATCACAAAAATACAAATTATATTTTTTTAAAATTTGGGCAGCACCTCCTTTGTATATTAGATCATCGCTTATAACCCAGCGTAGGTATATTTGTCATCTCCGTCGCATATATCATCATAATTAACAGTCTCCCATCATAACAGTCTATAACTAATAGATGAATTACAGTCTCCCATGCATCATAACAGTCTACAACTAAATATCATACACGTACTCAAAGAAAATACCAACAAATTAAATATCACAAACATACATGTCCAACAAACGTACATGTCCAACAGAGTCAAATAATAATGAAAATTAGTGTACAGAACGGTCAATGGGACCATAGGGCCAATAAATACAAAGATGATAAAAAAATATACTGGATCACTAAGGACCCCTGCCGCGCATCTGGGATAGAATGTAGTCATACTGCTCCTATGTGAGATGCACCGTAGGGGCTGTAGGAGGCAGTGCAATGTCTAGAGTCGACGCCGTCGATGGACTGGAAGGATGTATCTGCTCCAGCTCTCGCAGTCGCTCACCATAACTGGCAGGGGTACTAACCACCCTCTCAGTACTCGTCTTAAGCGAAGCCGAAACCTGAGTGAGTGAGGCAGACATGCTCCTCTGCGATCCCTCCAGCTCGACCTGTCTACGCTCTATACGCTACGTAGATTCGGAGAGCGTGTGCAAGCTGGCAGCTATAGCCTGATGTAGACTCATCAGCTTCTGTATACTGTGCTCGACCGTATCAAATCGTCCGGTGACGATCTGAGGGTCGAATCGTCGCTCGACTGTATCAGAAATCTGTTGCTACAACTCGCGACGCAGCTCCTCGATCTGACGACGAATATCCTCAGCTCGTGACGACGCCTGCGAAGCCAAAGACTGCGCACTGACAGAGGGGGCCCGGGATGACTCCGAAGCCAAATACGTGCCGTACGATCCCGTACCATAGTACGTACCCTTCTGAAGACCGCCAACGGCGGTCATCCAGAGCTCGTCCAGGGATGGAGCTGTAGGCAGCTAGGAGGAAGTACCAGCCCCTCCCTCTGCTTGTGCACTAGCAGCAGCAGACGCCTCCTCCTGTAGCCGAACAAACTCGACCTAGAACATGTTTGCTAACGTGTAAGTGTTTGCTAAAGTCTATATTGATATCTATTTTTCTGTTTTCTAAATTATAGTAAATTAATATAAAGAATAGAACGTACATATGCCTGCGTCGCCCTCTCATCAATGAACTCCCCAGCCCTCCGATGGGTGACCAGGAAGACGGTGACCATGTTCGGGTCCTCACCCTTTTTTATCTGTTAAAATATATTATCTATTATTAGTATTAAATATTCTATCGTACTATATATAAATTAATATCCGTCATAGAAAACGTACCAGACGACGAAAATGTTCCGTCATCGGAATGGAGCCACCACACCACTTACCGGTGCTCGACCGTGCCACCTTGGCCTTGTCAGACCGCTCCTGGTACTTGGGCTCGCTGAATCTAGCCTTCATCGCAGCCCACTGCTCTGGCGTGATCCAACCATGGATTGGCTGTCCGGAGCGATCACGAGACTTCCGGTCGTGGATCGCATCACAGATGAGCTTGGCTGCGACGGCAGAAAATTGGCCCTCGATCCTCGTCGCCCGGTGTGGTGGATCGAAATAGGTCCTCTACAAGAAGTAAAATACAAAATTTGTATAATATACACAAATGATTATTAAAATTTAAAAATAAACACATTTTTTACCTTGAAGTTGGCGAACCAAAAGGTCTTCCTATCTGCGGAAGCATCTGAGTAGTTAATCCAAGGCCCACCATAGTTCTGCCTTAGAAATACCCCCAGCTGTCTCTGTACTGCAGAAGGCCGATATCTATACAATAATAATTTTTCATGAATATATATGTACATATAATTATTTGAGAAATATATATTAATTAATTAACGTACTTCATAGGCCCGTCCGTCCAAATCTCCATACGCGTCTTGCCCGGGGGAGCGCATGGAGGGTCGCTCTCACCTCCTGCCTGGGCATGATCAATCTGATCGTCGTCCTCCATATGCTCGATGTCGGCTCCCCCCATGGAGCCGTCGGCAGGAGGAATGCTGGACGGGGGATCAGGGATGCTGGACGCAGGATTAGGAAGGCTAGACGACGAGGGAGGAGTCGCCAACCTGCTGGAACTGCCCTGTCCCGGTAATGGACCGGGAACAGAACGGTACAATGGTGTACTCGGAGATGAGGATGAGGGTACGAAATCTCCATCCCCAGTCCGAGGCTGACGGGATTGCCTAATATAAAATCCTCTACATCGTCCAGATGGTCTAGTCATACCTGATAATAACATATGACAATAAAACAATAAAACATATTTATATGATAGACATCACAGATTTTTGAAAAATATCATAGTCACAGATAAAAGTGTCAATAAAGTGTCACTGAAGTGTCACAGATTTATATGATAGAAGTGTCACTAAAGTGTCAAATATGATGATAAAATAAACGTACAGATTTAATCCTCTTCTGAAAATTCATCTAGTTCGTTTAGCTCATCTACTTCTTCTTCTTCTTCTTCCTCCTCTACATCTTCACTTTCATCTGCATCTTCCTCTTCAGATAATTCTACTTCTTCTACACAATTAGATGTGTAATAAGGAACTTCCGTCGTCTCCACTTCTATAATATTTGTTACAAGAGGTAGTTCATCTTCTTGATAAGCTATATCGTCAACCTTAAAGGTATTTCTAGCTTTGGTCTTGCATACTGCCCACCAGTCCGACCTTGTTGTTCTCCGCTTAGGATAACTTGTGAAGTACACGAGCTGAGCCTGCCTTGATAGGACAAATGGTTCATAGGCTTGATATCGACGCCGATAGTTTATATCAACAAGACCGTGCTTGTCTACTTTCCAACCTTGACTTTTAATCGGATCGAACCAATCACACCTGAATAACACAATCTTAGCAGGCTCTATTCCATAACTATATGTTAGCTCTATGATCTCCCGTAGCACG
This sequence comes from Iris pallida, assembly GCA_029216955.1. Classification (NCBI taxonomy): domain Eukaryota; kingdom Viridiplantae; phylum Streptophyta; class Magnoliopsida; order Asparagales; family Iridaceae; genus Iris; species Iris pallida. The sequence continues at coordinate 2,916,806 of JANAVB010014596.1, read as the reverse complement.
CCATAGAAATCGTTGCCTGCATCAACATCTTTGTAGTTCGAATATCTGATACACAAACAGCTGTTTTTGGTGGAGTCGAGATCCACAAACTTGTCTCTGATCGGACAAGTTGTTGACTTGAACATAAACCCATTAACACAGTAGCTTGGCCATATTTTTACAGCATAAATTGGTCCCTTGGCTAGCGTTCTAATAGACTCATTCTCAAGTTTTGCGTATGGACGATTGACCTAAATACCACGAAAGAAGCAATTAAGCTCATTCTCAATCAAGTGCATATACATAAAGGTAATTACAGAGTTCTCAAGTCTTACATATGCACTCAACTATGATAGAAAATAATGCCTCATTTCTTGTTCTTGTTCTTCTTCTGTTATGTGTGGCCTACCTGGCCTCACATCATCATTAAATATGCTGAAAACAACATCGTTCAATTAATGTAATAGTATAATAATCAACACTATTAAAATAATGTAGACATATTAATTACTTACCCCTCCAGTTTCTCTACTTCCTCCTCGTCGCAGTTGAGTAATACATACACCTGAGCAGCCCTTAGCTCATCATCGTTCAGATATCTCTTCTTCATTTTACCCGATGGGGTTCCTGGAACATTGAATACCTTCAGTATTGTATCGTTACTTTCATGATCTTCGTCTCATTTCTGGAAGCTCTCGTTCTATTAGTTGCAACATGAGGCTTGAAATACATCAAAGAAAAGTTTGTAATCTCCTCGAGAACATAGGCTTCACAAATAGAACCCTCGACCCGTGCCTTATTTTTCACATTTATTTTTAGGTGATTCAAATATCGCTCGAACGGGTACATCCATCGATATTCGACGGGTCCACCAACACGTGCCTCATAGGATAGATGAATCGGCAAATGCTCCATAGAGTCGAAGAATCCAGGAGGAAACACCCTCTCTAGCTTGTACAGTGTTACCACAATGTCCTTCTCTTGCTTTTCTAGACGATCAACGAGCAATTTCTTAGAACAAAGATCCCTGAAGAATATGCTAAGCTCCGTCAATGGATCCCAAACTGCCTGCGGTAAGAATTTCTGAAATGCAATCGGAATTAACCTCTCCATGAATACGTGACAGTCGTGGCTCTTCATATCCGTCAATTTATTTTCCTTCGGATCGACACATCTTCTCAGATTTGACACATATCCGTTTGGAAATTTTAGGCCCTGGATCCACCGACAAAGTCTCACTTTATCCTCCTTGTCCAGCAAGAAAATTGACTTCGGCAGGAACTGTTTTCCATTCTGCTCTATCAAATGCAACGCAGGGCGTTTGCATATTTCTTCTAAGTCCAACCTGGCCTTGGGATAATCTTTCATTTTTTCCTTTATGTCTATCACAGTATTAATTATGTTATCAAATACATTCTTCTCAATATGCATGACATCAAGATTATGTCTGATCAGATTGGTACTCCAGTATGGCAGATCCCAGAATATGCTCCTCTTTGTTCAGTTATGATCTCTACCAAATCCATCGCACTTGTACCCAGTTGTAGGATCTTCAATAGCACTTGGAAAATCTTTAACCTCCTCCCATATCGTGGCTCCGCACCACCTTGGTGGTGGATCACCCTTCTCTACAACGCCGGCACGGAATGCATTCTTGTTCCTTCTGAACGGATGATCTTTTGGCAGAAATTGCCGATGACAATCAAAGAAGCACGGTTTCCCTCCGTATTTCAAGCGAAAAGCCTTACTATGGTTCATGCAATACGGACATGAGAGACGGCCATGAGTGCTCCATCCAGATAACATTCTATAGGCCGGAAAGTCGTTGATGGTCCACATAAGGGTTGCCTTCATCTGAAAATTTTGCTTCCTGGAAACATCGTACGTGTTAGCGCCTACTTCCCATAACTGATTCAACTCATCTATCAAAGGCTGTAAGTACACATCAATGTTCCTCTTAGGATTGTTCGGACCAGGAATTATAACGGTTAGAAACATGTACTGAGTCTTCATGCACATCCAAGGCGGTTGGTTATACGGAGTGACAATCACAGGCCAGCACGAATACTGGGATCCCGAAAGACCAAAAGGAGTAAAACCTTCAGAAGATAGTCCCAACCTGACATTACACGGATCTGAAGCAAAATCAGGATACACTCGATCAAAGTGCTTACATGCTTCTCCATCGGATGGGTGATCTAACACTCCTTCAATCTGTTCTCGTATGTGCCAACTCATATTTTCGGTTATCTCTTTTACCATAAATAATCTTTGCAACGGCGGCGTTAAAGGCAAGTAGTGCATTGAATCGGTCAGTCTTCTTGCACCGGTAGACCTTCCTGTACTAGTTGTCTTATAGCGATCAGCACCACAAAATCTGCACACATCCGCGTCCTTGTCGTCATTGTAGTACAATATGCACCCATTGCGACAAGAATCAATTTTCTCGTATCCCATCCAGAGCGATCTTACCATCCTCTTAGACCGGTAGAAGTCTTTAGGCAACTTAGCACCCGCCGACAAGATCTCTATAATCAACTCCAACACTCGGTTGTAACATTCTTGCGACATGTTAAAATCTGACTTAATGCTTAACAGTCTTGTAACCACCTCCAACGGTGAATGATCCTCACAACCAGGATACAATAGAGTCCTTGCATTCTCCAGCAACTCCATGAACTGTACAGCATCGGCATTCGGTGTCTCCTCAGGTGCATCATGAACGAAACTAGGCCCTGCAGCGTCGAAAACCATGTTCACGCATACGTCGTCGTATGCATGATTATCTGAAACAAAATTAGGTCCCGCATGCATATACGACTCAACATAAGGCTCCGGCTCTGATGCTAAAGACACAAGTTCTCCGTGTGCGGTCCACTGATAGTAATTAGGCGTGAAACCCCTCGAGTACAAATGATATGTCACTTCCACTTCTGGATAATATTTCACGTTATGACATTTTGCACACGGACACTTAATTTTGGTTCCGTCCATGTACTGAGGGAATGCCTTAGCAAACTGTAGGAACTGCTCTACTCCCGCTATGTATTCATCCCGCACACCACACATATCATCAGAACGACGATTGTACATCCATGAACGATTTCGCAAGTAAAAATTCATATCCATTTGGAAATAATTCTGCAAAGATGGACACACATTATCCAACAGGCACAAATTCGTATATTATGTCTTATTATGGAACACACATTAGTAGCGGACAGTTACTAATAACAATAATATGCAATCTAGGTCAAACTAGGTTGTACTAAGTCAAACAAAGTCAAACAAGGTCAAGCTAAGTCAAACAAAGTCAAACAAGGTCAAACAAGGTCAAGGGTTGACCTATAGTTGACTTTGTTAACTCTTAGTCCAATCTAGGTCAGATGTTGACTCTACTTTGACTTTCAGTCAAAATAGTCAATATTGGTCAAATAAGGTCAAATCTAAGTCAAATATCCTATTTCTAGTCATTACCTACCAAGGTACCCTTTACCTTATCGCTATTGGTATCCCAATACCAATACCTTAAGTTGGTACCCTTTACCTTATCGCTATTGGTACCCTTTACCTTATCGCTATTGGTATTCTAATACCAATACTGCGGTAACATGGTTGGTACATTAAGGGTCTTTGACAAGATGACATGTTGCAAAAAAATATATCCTTATATATAGTTCTCCTACGGATTTTCTTTAACATTACGTAGGAGAACTATATATAAGGATATATCTTTTCATAATATGTCACCTCCTCAAAGACCCTTACCCTCTCAGTCATATCCCTGAGCTACGATGCAGCTGCAGGCATTTAACATATCACGGTTTATAAAAATAACTAATAAATCTCTATCTTAACTAATAAATTAATATCCTACTTTAACATCTAATAACTCTCATATTCCTGCAGCTACGATGCAGTTGCAGGCAATTCCTTCTAACATAAACTAATATCCTAATATAAACTAACCCTTTAACTGAAACTAATATCTAAACAATGCTAATCATGAATTGTACACTACTACCTAACATTCACATGAACTATCTATCTCAAACTCTCTATCATAACTAATAAATTATATCCTACTTTAACATCTAATAACTCTCATATTCCTGCAACTAAAAGGCAAAACCATGGTATATACATGGTTTAAAGTATCGGCCGATACCGATCCGATACGGCCGATACCGATACGGTTTGGCATGTTCCGATCCGATACCGACCGATACCAAATATTTACCGATACCGACATTGGGGGTCTTTGTTCCGGTCAATTCGGCAAAACCAATCGGTAAGGGTGACTTCTATTTCATATAATTTCAAAACTACTAAAAAAAATGCTGAAATACTTAAAATTATGTAGATATGTGTGTGTATGTAAGTGTGTGAGTATATATATACATGTATATATGTAGATATGTGTATTTATATATATAGGTATATATGTATGTATTGTGTGTGTGTGTGTCCTGTGTCATAGAGTCGTGTCCGAAATAGGGTTAGGGTCCTGTCCCCTGCCCCCTCCCCCTACCCCTGTCCCCTCCCCCCTATAGGGTATCCTATTACCATAGACTAATCTAGGACACTCTTAAGATACTAGGATATCTAACTATCCTAGGATACCAAATTCTAGCCAAGATACTAACTTAGGGTACTAACTTCTAGCCCATATCCTAATATCCTAGGCTATAACCAAGGGGACACATATATAGGTTAAGATATTTACATATACTATATCCTAGGCTATAACCAAGATACTAACTTAGGGTACTAACTTCTAGCCCATATCCTAATATCCTAGGCTATAACCAAGGGGACACATATATAGGTTAAGATATTTACATATACTATATCCTAGGCTATAACCAAGATACTAACTTAGGGTACTAACTTCTAGCCCATATCCTAATATCCTAGGCTATAACCAAGAGGACACATATATAGGTTAAGATATTTACATATCCTAATATCCTAGGCTATAACCAAGGGGACACATATATAGGTTAAGTTATTCACACAACTACCTATATATTTACTATATATATATATATATATATATATATATATATATATATATAAAAATATATATATATATATATATATATATATATATATATATATATATATATATATATATATATAGGCATACATATATAGGTTAAGATATTTACATATACTAGGCTATAACCAAGGGGACACAATATATACATTCAACAAGTTATGCATTTATATACTAGAGGGATAGAGAGTGTTTAGTGTCAAGTGTGCATATACAAGTATCATGTGTGTCTCCCAAACCAAACTCGTGTCCAAATACTCGACACAATGTGTCCAAAAACAAACCAAACTCAACACATGCAAAACTGGACACGAATCCAAGGGCACGAGTCTTTGGGGACATGAATCCAATGGGCACGAGTCTTTGGGGACACGATGTGTGTCTGTGTGTCCGTGTGTGTGTGTGTCCACGGAAGAGGAGGAGGAGGAGGAAGAGAAGTTAGGTTAGGGTTTACCTGAGGAAGAGGAGGAGGAGCTCGGGATTGGGGGAGGAGGAGCTCGAGGAGGAGGAGCTCGCCGGAGGGGGAGGGAGTCGCCGGAGGGGAGGGGGTCGCCGGGGGTGGGAGGGCACTGACAGAGGTGGAGGGAGTCGTCGGGGGGGGGGAGGGAGGGGATATTTAGAACTTTCGAGCGAGAGTGAGGGTGAAAGAACAAAACGGTGTGCCCTAAGTAAATAAAATTAGCGACGTCAAGTGTTGCAGTCGCTAAACGTCGCAAAATTGGCAACATATGCTAATAATATGTCGCTGAACGTCGCTATTCAGCGACGTAATAAACTACTGTCGCGGAACGTCACTAGGCAGCGATGTTTTATGACGTGTATATAAAGCTGTCGCTATATTTCATAACTAGCGACGTCATTTCTTGCCGTCGCTAAATTACGTCTCTATTAGATGATATTTTAGTAGTGGTCGGTAAACCGTCGTAACAGTGTATCAGAGGGTATCGTTCGATCGCTAGTCCGTCGATAGACGTCGCTAACAAAGGACGGATTAGCGACGGAATACTAACGGATTATCCGTCGACCATGTTCTCGAAATGCTTGACATTTCCAGAACCTTAGCGACGGATAAATCGTCGCTACTCCGTCGAGAGAGCAACTAATTTGTAGCTGATTATCCGTCGCCAATGTTCTGGAAATATCATGCTTTTCCAGAACCTTGTCGACGAATTTTTCGTCGCTATTCCGTCGAACCTTCTATACCACCAGAACGTTGACGACGAATATTCCGTCGACCACCCGTCGCTACCTGGAAACAGTTTCAAATCTCTAGTTAGCGACAGAAATTCTGTCGAAATATAGTCGGAAACTGGAAATATCCGTCGCTAACCGTTCACTAGTACGTCGCTAAATGAGATTTTTTTGAAAAAAAATTGCAGCAGTTTCCCTGTTCACAAAAATATGCATAAACCAAACCAATATATAATGCACGCCAATTATCCAACAATCACATAGAGCAAATATATAATGCACACCAATTATCCAAGAATCACATAGACCAAATATGCATATACGAATTTAATGCACACCAATTATCCAAGAATTATATAGACCAAACCAAATTAATATAAAATAGACATCAATTATCCTGAAGAGTAACCTAATATCCGTCGTTATAATTCGATCATAGCACAAATATTCCAAAATTCCCACAAATATTCTAAATTTTCTTAATTATAATACTTTAAGGAGGAGGAGTTCGATTGTCCGGTGGTGGTAATCCCTGCTGCGACCGACGAATATACTCCTCCACTAGGTACGGCAGTGGAGGGATGGAAGTGGCTGCATGCCTTTGGCTCACTCGAGCAGTTTTTGTGCATCAGATAAAATAGCAAAAATTTGATTTATCTCCAAGTGTGAGAACGGATGGCTCAAAACACAACCCAAAATTCATTCTAGCATACATTAGTGTGAATCATCTATGTTCTGTACATATGGTGTAGTATATATTCTTATCGTATCTAGTATCTGAAAGATATAACAGAATCAAGATGAACTCACATAATGTAATACTAAAACATCATCTACTACTATATAAGATATAGTGATAGGTTGTCGTATCATTATTGCTGAGGGATGAGGGTCGAAGGACAGTCAACTCTATCTACGGCTACATAGTTTCTGCCTCGCCAGTCGAATGGCTGCAGGGACTATGTCATGATCACCATGTCGTACCGTAGATTAATGCAAATGTAGTCGAAAACTGAAAATATTCGTTGCTAATCGGTCACTAGTCCGTCGCTAAATGAGATTTTTTTGAAAAAAATTGCAGCACTTTCCCTGTTCACAAAAATATGCATAAACCAAACCAATATATAATGCACACCAATTATCCAACAATCACATAGACCAAATATATAATGCACACCAATTATCCAAGAATCACATAGACCAAATATGCACATAAGAATTTAATGCACACCAATTATCCAAGAATCATATAGACCAAACCAAACTAATATAAAATAGACATCAATTATCCTGAAGAGTAACCTAATATCTATTGTTATAATCTGATCATAGCACAAATATTCCAAAATTTCCACAAATATTCTAAATTTTTTTAATTATAATACTTTAAAATAGACATCAACTTTATCTACGGCTGCATATTTTCTGCCTCGCCAGTCGAATGGCTGCAGGGACTATGTCCTGATCACCATGTTGTACCGTAGATTAATACAAATGGAGCTGGAGCGGGAGCTGGAGCCAAAATACAGTACTAATTCACCATGTCATACCATTTTACTCTCTCTCTCTCTCCTCCCCCCTCCGGCGCTCTCACTCTCTCCGGTGCTCTCACACTACTAATTCCTATGTGTTTTAAGTGTGAGAACGGATGGCTCAGAATACAACCCAAGATTTATTCTAGCATACATTAGTGTGAATCATCTATGTTTTGTACATATGGTATAGTATATGCTCTTATCGTATCTAGTATCTGAAGGATATAACAGAATCAAGATGAACTCACATAATGTAATACTAAAACATCATCTACTACTATATAAGATATAGTGATAGGTTGTCGTATCATCATTGCCGAGGGATGAGGGTCAGAGGACGGTCAACTTTATCTACGGCTACATAGTTTCTGCATCGCCAGTCGAATGACTGTAGGGACTATGTCCTGATCACCATGTCGTACCGTAGATTAATGCAAATGGAGCTGGAGCTGGAGCCAAAAATACAGAATCCAAAATACAAAATACAGAATTTATTCGCTGGGTTCGCCGACCCCCTCGGTGGAACACTCAACACCGGCACGCATAATATATTCCAGAATATTCTCAACGAAAAAAATGAATATCCCCAAATACGTACAAAGTCAAAAATATATTACAGTCCAAAAATGCAAAAACGAAACTACTGATCGCCTGGAGCTGGACCCGGAGCTGGAAGAGCACCACCAGATGACGCACAAATACCGCTCGAGTGAGCCAAAGGCATACAGCCACTTCCCTCCCTCCATTCACCCTCTCCCTCTCTCATACTATCAATGTCACAACTTTTCCAATGCTGCTTCCTCTAATGATGATGAACGCAAAAATCAAAGACCCCCCTCTCCTTCCTCACTCTTCACAGTTCTCATAACATGAAGGATCAGTACTTTCTAGTTCTCTTCCATCCATCAATTCCTCCATTCTGATCAAGCATCTTTCTTCTCCTCTCCTCCACCTTGGCTCTGGACACATCTACTCCTTCCTACTTTCCTTCTTCTTATTTGACTCTCTCAGCCACATATGATATCTACCTCAAGTGTAGAGTCGGGGGAGAAGAAGTGGGCAAGAAGAGGAGGGGGAAGCAGCACAGCCGACGGCATGACCCGGAGGAAGCTACAGAGGTTTTCTTCAACATCCGTAGGAGAACTATAAGGATATATCTTTTTACAACATGTCACCTTGTCAAAGATCCTTAATGTGACAACCATGTTACCGCGGTGTCGGAAAACTAACATGTCATAATTTTCTAAGCCGTGTGTTTTGACATAATCCTCCCAACTCTTTCCTCCTATGTAGTAATACAAGATTACTACATAGGAGGAAAGTGTTGGGAGGATGATGTCAAAACACACGGCTTAAAAAATTATGACATGTTAGTCTTTCGACACCGCGGTAACATGATATTCACATTAAGGGTCTTTGACAAGATGACATGTTGCAAAAAGATATATCCTTATAGTTCTCCTACGGATGTTGAAGAAAACCTCTGTACTTCCTCTGGGTCATGCCGCCGGCTGTGCTGCTTCCCCCTCCTCTTCCTGTCCACTTCTTCTCCCTTCGACTCTATACTTAAGGTGGATATCATATGTGGCTGAGAGAGTCAAATAAGAAGAAGGGAAGTAGGGAGGAGTAGATAGGTCCAGAGCCATGGTGGAGGAGAGGAGAAGGAAGATGCTTGATCAGAACGGAGGAATTGAGGGATGGAAGAGAACTAGAAAGCACTGATCCTTTCTGTTGTGAGAACTGTGAAGAGTGAGGAAGGAGAGGGGGTCTTTGATTTTTGCGTTCATCATCATTAGAGGGAGCAACATTGGAAAAGTTGTAACGTTGATAGCATGAGAGAGGGAGAGGGGGAATGGAGGGAGGGAAGTGGCTGCATGCCTTTGGCTCAATCGAGCGGTATTTATACTTCAGATAAAATAGCAAAAATTTGATTTATCTCCATGTGTGAGAACGGATAGCTCAGAACACAACCCAAAATTCATTCTAGCATACATTAGTGTGAATCATCTATGTTCTGTACATATGGTGTAGTATATGTTCTTATCGTATCTAGTATCTGAAGAATATAACAGAATCAAGATAAACTCACATAATGTAATACTAAGACATCATCGACTACTATATAAGATATAGTTATAGGTTACCGTATCATCATTACCGAGGGATGAGGGTCGGAGGATAGTCAACTTTATCTACGGCTATATAGTTTTTATCTCGCCAATCGAATGGCTGCATGGACTATGTCCTGATCACCATGTCGTACCGTAGATTAATACAAATGAATCTGGAGCCAAAATACAGAAACCAAAATACAAAATAGAGAATCTAATCCCTGGGTTCGTCGAAAATACAAAACATAGTTCTAATTCATATGTGTTTTAAGTGTGACAACGGATGGCTCAGAACACAACCCAACCGGAGAGGATACTCTGAGAGATCCATCTGAGTAGGACGTATACTCTGAGAGATCATATTTACAAGAATGATATCAGTAGTGGGATTGAGTGTTGGAGGAGATATTATCAGAGTATACGTCCTACTCAGATGGGTCTCTCACCGTTACTATTTTTTTCTGACAGCATGGTGGATGTGCTCCGTCAACAGATTCTTACTCCGAGCCAAAACTTTGTCCAGGAGCTCAAGTGGACATCCTTCATGTAGAGCTCGAGTGAGAGGTTCCTGGCAGCATAGTAGTCTCCTTTGTCAAAGTATCCGTGCTCGTCCTACAACCAATGTGGGACTAGCACGGATACTTTGACAAAGGAGACCACCATGCTGTCAGGAACCTCTTACTCGAGTTCTACATGAAGGATGTCCACTTAAGCTCTGGGACAAAGTTTTGGCCCGGAGCAAGAATCTGTTAACGGAGCACATCCACCATCCTGTCAGAAAAAAATAGTAACGGTGAGAGACCCATCTGAGTAGGACGTATACTCTGATAATATCTCCTCCAACACTCAATCCCACTACTGATATCATTCTTATAAAGGTGATCTCTCAGAGTATACGTCCTACTCAGATGGATCTCTCAGAGTATCCTCTCTGGTTGGTTGTCGTATCATCATTACCGAGGGATGAGGGTCGAAGAATAGTCAACTTCATCTACGGCTACATAGTTTTTGCCTCGCCAGTCGAATGGCTACAGGAACTAATTCACCATGTCGTAGTCCAATACAATCCAGAGATTGACACAGTACTAATTCATATATGTAGTCCAATAAAAATAGACTAAGACAAAAACAACCCAATATAAATAGTCCAATACAAATAAGTACTGGTAGCTAATAAGAACCACGCAGCTCACGTAAACGTTCAGTGATACGATCACGCAACCACCTCGAATAAGTTGGATTGATGATGGCAGGAGAGATGTAGTCCCTTGCAAGTTCTACATGAATAGAACTTCTGATCTCACTAGGTACCGGTGCTGGATAAATAGAACTCCCGGTCTCACTAGCTACCGGTGCCACTTCCTCCTTAACAGTAGGAGGAGCCACCTCAGCATTCACTGTTTCCCTCAAACGACGTGCCACTCCTCGGGTCATGGGTGCCATCTGGTAAGATCGATATTCACATAATATAATTGTAACATAAGCAAGCTAACTAAAGGAACCATCATATAATTTGAGTACATTTTCGAAAGCAGATAAAATACAGAAAAATCAATTTTTTGCTACGTGTGAGAACGGATGGCTCAGAACACGACCCAAGATTTATTCTAGCATACATTAGTGTGAATCATCTATGTTCTGTACATATGGTGTAGTATATGTTCTTATCGTATATAGTATCTGAAGAATGTAACAAAATCAAGATGAACTCATATAATGTAATACTAAGACATCATCTACTACTATATAAGATATAGTGATAGGTTGTCGTATCATTATTGCCGAGGGATGAGGGTCGAAGGATAGTCAACTTTATCTACGGCTACATAGTTTCTGCCTCGCCAGTCGAATGGCTACAGGGACTATGTCTTGATCACCATGTCGTACCGTAGATTAATGCAAATAGAGCTGGAGTTGGAGCCAAAATACAGTACTACTTCACCATGTCATACCATTTTACTCTCTCACTCTCTCTCCTCCCCCCTCCGGTGCTCTCACACAACTAATACCTATTATGTTTTAAGTGTGAGAACGGATGACTCAGAACACAACCCAAATTTATTCTAGCATACATTAGTGTGAATCATCTATGTTCTGTACATATGGTGTAGTATATGTTCTTATCGTATCTAGTATCTGAAGAATGTAACAGAATCAAGATGAACTCACATAATGTAATACTAAGACATCATCTACTACTATATAAGATATAGTGATAGGTTGTCGTATCATCATTGTCGAGGGATGAGGGTCGGAGGATAGTCAACTTTATCTATGGCTACATAATTTCTGCCTCGCCAGTAGAATGGCTGCAGGGACTATGTCCTGATCACCATGTCGTACCATAGTTTCTGTCTCGCCAGTCGAATGGCTGTAGGGACTATGTCCTAATCACCATGTCCTACCATAGTATCTGAAGAATAGCTGTAGGGACTATATGTCCCTAACCCGAACCCTAATCCGAACCCTCCCCCAGCCGCCCTCGCCCCCCCTGCCCCACCCCCCCAGCCACCCCCACTCACCCTCCAACCACCCGTATCCCCCCTGCAGGGACTATTGTAGGCTAAGGTATTGGAGTTACCTTATTAGGGTAAGGTATTGGGTTACCTTATTAGGGTAAGGTATTGGGTTACCGATATTGTGAACCTAGGTTGAAAGCATAATAAGGTTGTAAAAGCATAATAAGGTATTGGGTTACCGATCCGAAACTGTCGATACTACCGATATTGTCGATATCCTATTTCTTAAACTAGGGTTTGTCATATCGCCGATACTACTCATTGTATTTGTATCCCGCGCTGCCCCGCGCGTGCCACCCCTGCTGCCCCGGATCGCGGTGCCCCCGGCCGCCCCCCGCAGCCCCGCGCGCGCCAGTACCCCTCCCACCCCGCACCGCCCCTCCCATCCCCCGCCGCCGCCCCAGCCCCGCGCTGCCCCGCACGCGCCACCCCCGTCGCCCCCCGCTGCCCCGGAGCGCGCTGCCCCCGCCGCCCACCGCAGCCCCGTGCACGCCCACCGCAGCCCCGCACTGCCACGTGCGTGCCACCCCTGCAGTCTCCGCCGCCCCCGCAGCCCACGACGCCCCCGGCAGCCCATGAAACCCACGACCACACAGAGAGAGAGAGATTACCTTTGGGAGAGAGAGAGAGAGAGGAGAGGTCGCCGATCTGTAACACCCAATTTTTGAAATGAGGGTAATTTTAAACTTTTGTAATTATAATTATTATTTATTGATATTTGTTTCACATTATGATTTTTGGTGATTTTTAATCATTTTAAACTATTTAAAAACTGTTTTAAGTCATGGCTTGTGATTTTGATACTTTGCTAGTGTAACCTGAGGGACTGCCTGACCTAGAGCCTGACCACGTCATTAGGATGATTTATTTTTACTTTTGAGCATGAGGGTATTTTGGTCATTTGGCCCCTTCGAATTATTTTAGGATTTATTGCATTGGTGATTGTTAATTTGACTTTTTGCTAGCTGTGACTTAAGAGACTGTCCTAGACTTTGACCTTGACTTTGGTGACTTAGCTAACATGGTATGGACCCTAATCTAACTCAAGTTGGTCTTGGTTGACTTAAGTTGGCTAAGTTTCATGAAGAGAGTAGGAGGATTTTTGCATTGGACCAAAGGCTAAGGACTTGAGCTAGTTAGCTAGTACAACATGGCCCATAGCCCATTAGGGAAACCCTAACCCTAATTTTTTCCTTTATGACCAGCCACTAGGTCATTCCATTCCCTATAAATAATCTCCTAATTAGTTCTTGCCTCTTTTGTATTGAAAGAGCACATAGAAAAAAGAAAGGTTTGTCCATTCTTCTCCATTCCATAAATTCACCATTTTAAATCCTTTTCTACTCTAGTTTCCTGCATTAGAGCCTAATACTCTCCTATTTTTTTGATTTTGGAGTTTAATCCCAGCTTTGCGACAAATTGGGAGCATTTGGCTAGCAAGAAGGAATCCCCCATTTAGAGCTTTTTCAAGCTTTTCGCACCTATAGGTAAAACTTCATAAATTGATCTAAAATACTGTTTTCTTTGCATTTAGGGCTAGATCTAGGAGTCCCCTAGCTGTCCCTGGAGTTTGAGCCAAATTTGTGTCCGTTTGGTGTCCGTATCGGACAAGTTTCATAGTGTACGTATAGGTGTTCGATGAAATGTCACAAAGGGAATTTATTTGCTATTTTTGAAAAGTATTTGAATGAAAATATTGATTTATATGTGTTTACTATTTTCCCCATGGATTGAGTTGATTTTCGAGTCGTGTCCGTGTCCAAACAGGACATGAACACGCTCGCAGCAAAAGCCGTGGAGTCCCCTGCTGCCCGACACTTCTGTAGGACTCGTCACGAACTTTCAAGACCCGATTTTTGGCACAGAGGTCGGGGTAACCTCTGCCACCATCCTTCCAAAAATTTGGGATGGTTTGGTGCAGTGTACGAGGAGTTCTCCTACTCGCACTGGCCGTACTGGCCGCGCGTGCGCGCTATGCACGCGCGAATTTAACCACTGACACGGCTCTAAAGCTGATACGACACTTATCGAGGACATGTTTCAGGGCCAGAGACACGTAGCCCTATATGGGGTAAAAACGTGGACATGACCACGACATGTGTCGTGCAAAGTGTCGTGTCCTAGAGTGACATACACACGTGTACGACGCTGTCTGTGCACAGTTTTTTTGTCTGAGTACGAGCAGTATTTGGACACGAATTGTGTCCAGTTTCGTAGACACTTAGACACTCCACAACACATGCACACATGGATCTTCAATTACCAACCTTTAATTTAGTATATTAACATGATTTGATTTCGAAATGTGCATTTCCCATTTAATCACTGATACCATATGTCTGTTTTAAAAATTCTGATATTAAATTCCATTTTAAACTAATTTTATTGATGTTTGATTTGCCATCATTGATTCCTACATATGTATTGGCCAAAGCTAGATAGGTTTTTCATGTTAGATTAGGTTGGTTACACGAGAAATGGATTTTTGAATATGGGTTTTAGTTTCGAATTTAGGATTTCTATTATGTGATGACTGATATGAGAGATTGGCCATATAGTGCACTGCCTTGATATTTCCTGTATCATTCAAGATTAAATCGTTTAATGTTCAGATTCATGCCTTCTTTTTAAGAGTGGATCATTCAGTGTGACAGGTATGAGGAACTCTGTGAGTTCATTCCTCCTTGCAGTATATCGGTTCTCATATCCTCATAATACCATATCTGCCATCTTATATATATAAAATTTCGATTTACTTGGATATTAGTTGAAGTAGATTGTCTTGCATTTGAAACAAACCATTAGATTATGATCAGTCTACATGTAGAGGTGACCATATCATTGGTCCTGCCCCATCTTAATGTTTAGTTATATGCATACATAAATGATCTGTTTTCCTGCATCAAGTGATGTTCTGACCATTCACTACATTATCCTCCAATTGCTGTGGCCTCATTTCATATGATGTAATCCACCTTCACTCGTAGTTTGTCCCCTGTTCCCCTAATGCGCTGTCCCTGCAGGTTGCCTTGCTTAATGTGTTGTTTAATTGGTTGTTCTGTCCTTAGAAGGACATTAGGATTCATTTCAGATCTATCCTAAGCTCAGATACTAAATTCTAAGTTCAGTCCCATTAGTGAACATAATAGTGCTGTCCAGTTTACCTCGTAGGGTTCAGTCGAGCTACAAATTGGCATGTCCACTGCACATGACTTGTCCTGCAGACTTCAGTTAGTTTTTCTTTCCTTTTCATTGTATTTCCCTGTATATTATAGATTCGTTTCCATTCACTCTTTGGTTCAGCCTAGCTTTTCCTCAAAGACTTAGATCAACACATTCCTAAATGCCATAATCTAGATGCAGTCCATTAACTGTCCTATTTCCCTTGACCTGTACTGCCCCTACATTATTCAGTCCTCATATCACTCACATAAGACACATTGTTTCCATGTTACATGTCCACCCCCTAAACACACACCCCCCTAATTTGATACTGTTTTCCAGAATTACATATACACACACCATTAGACACTACACACACATGTGTATATTACCACACAACACACCCTACCTACTGTCATGTCCATATTCACATGGGCACCCACATGTTTGACACTTGCAATCACTCTACATTGCACACACATGTTTGACACTTGTACACTTGCATTTACCTTACATTGACACTTGTACCTGTTGACACATTCACTCAGCCACTCATTCCACTCTCTACCCTGCACATCACCTTGCATGCACTTCATAATTTGCCATACACTCTTATGGTATCACACATAGACACATGTCCACATGTCCCTCTCCTATATTACTCAATGTATATATATACTTCTATATGCTAGATACTATGATGTGGTATGTATGCATATATATTAGCCTATGTGATATTATATATAGGGATGTATTTTATGTGATAAAAATATAAGTATTGCAGATAATTGGCATAAGGTTGAACATATAAATATGTATGGTTAGAATTATGATATAGATATATATGGTATCCTAGTCTATGGTTTGATTGTGAGTTGGCCTATAGAGATTGGCTTAGATAGAGACCCAATTGACTTAGTGTAACCTAGTTTGCCCTTGTTTGACCTAGTTTGACCCAGACAATTGATCAGGTTTGACTTAGAGTTGACTTTGACCAAGATTGGTCTAGAAATCATGTAGATTTCATCATGAACTTCATTTACCTTATTTTAAACATATTATAACATGTACTATTGTATTTAGGACATTGTGACTCCGGTGCAGACATCTGATATTAAACTACTCCTTTCAGAGTATTAGGCGAGTACATTCTCTGATAGTTCTCTCATTTACTTGTCAATTACTGTACTTCAGTTCTAGTTAGCTGTATGTGATTCTCTGTTACAAATACGTATTGTTATTACTGAATCCATGTATACGACACACATACTTACTCGTCTTGCCTCTATTATTCGAATCACCATACGAATCACTATTCGAACCACCTATTCGCATCTTCATGTGCTGGTTGGACTTTATTCGATTGATGTGTCGGATTTTGGATTTATTTGTATTAGATGGGCAGGGAAATACTTGATTAGACATATAAACATTCCCACTATTCGAACCACCCCCTACGAATGATATTCGAACGATAGCCATCTCTCACCTGATCAGTGCGTGATGTGCCGGATTTACCCATAGCCGTTTACATGTCTATCTAAGTATTTTAAAACATACTTGGAGAATTTATTCGAATCATTGTTAGATCATCATATGAATCACTATTCGAATCACCTCATTCGTATCACCTTATTCGAATCACCTTATTAGAACAATGATTAGAATCACATTCGACTCATCTTGTATTAGACTCACATTGGGATTACACTCGACTTATATTGTACTGTCTGGACTCATCATGTTACTCTAGTTCAGCTAGATTTTATTTTACAGTCTTTATTGCCATGATTTCTTCTCTTGTTTAGTTACTTACTTTCCTTGTACCTTATCTGTCTCTCTATACCATCACTTGAATATAAACAGTCATGTTCATCAATACAACTGTCTATAACTGCTTTATAGTTTTCTGTCATTTACTTGGGTTTTCTAGATGAGATGTGCTCATTCCTGTCCTGACTGGACTTGTTAAAAATTTTACAGATGATTGCCCTGAGGACACTTGCCCTACTCATTATGGACCAGGAGACGGCTTAGCTACCTTTGGCCCCGACACTCAGGAGTGATCGAGAGATTAGCTAGTGACTTGGTTTAGATTTCATGTTTTAGAACTTGATTGTAATTAAGTTGAGATATGTTGTTTTGAGTTTGTTGGAGATTATATTATTTTAGTAGTTAGTTTTATTGTTATATTCAGTCTTAGTTATAATCTTATGTGTTATTATATCGTGCTTAGACTGTGATTGAGATTCCATTATATCTATAGTTGTCCTCCGTTCGGAGTTGAGATTTGACAAGTACATTATATAATTGTGTGAGTTGTTGGTTAGATAGTAACTTAGAACAGCGTTCTACCGCCGACACTGCAGCGTAGGCTGAGTGTTGTTACGTACTCGTACCCTCACAGTGGGTACGGATCGTGACACGTTTTTAGTGGTGGCCCATGCAGGTCGAGTTTATGTAGTGGTATTCGAACTAGAGTTTCACTACAGCCTGCGATAGGAACTAAGGAATAGGCTTTAGCAGAGAGGTTACTCAATCACAGTTAGGACTACTTGAGAGATTCCTGGACGACCCTTGAGAATCTCATTATGAACTTCGATTTGAAAATCCTTTTCCTCTTGTTTTGATTCACCTTCACTCCTTGATGTTTAAAGGATCTTAGACTATTAACTTCCTTCATCATTATCCTTACTTATATTTTGTCTATCTTATGTTTTTGCTAATTTAGCACCAGTTTTGCAAGCTTATCTTTTTCGAGCTTGATCATGACATATTTTATTGGGGGCTGGCACCCACTAACATATTGTCTAATCAGAACCGGTGCATGATGGTCTGATCAACCTATTACACTTTGGTTCTCTTTTCATATATTATTCTATGTGGAGGGAGACATAGTTAAATTTGCCCTAGAGCCTCATCCACGACAGCTGTGGCAATTCTCTTTTGAATTATTTCCATCACCTATGAACCACATATTGTACTTAATAGCATCGTCTTTGAACTCTTTTTTGTTTTGCCTTCCATATATTTCAGAAAGAAAAGGCACTGTACTTGATAGATCCACCAAAGGTATCACGTTTAGTTTCCTTATCTAAATAATGAAATTGACTTATTTCTATATCCTTGCATCATCCTTTAAATTCTAATTCTTTGATCGTGACCAGTCAATCGGGTCATCCTCCTTATCATCCAGTGTTTGGGGTCTTATTCAATTGAATTAATTCAATTGTGACATGGATATCAAATCTTGGATACTCGTGCTCAGACTTCAATGGCCTCGTTCTCCATCTTGCCCAAACTTTGACTTATCCTGAAATTGATCAACTTAGATCGTGCCGGGACTAAATCTTCTTTTATATATATTGTGTTATTGAATTTCAATGCTATTGACACTCGTGCCTTAAACTTTCGATTTTGATCATCTTTGGAGTGGTAACCCTTCATAATTAATTCCTAGTTGTCCTTACCAGTTTCATATAGGATGATAGACTGTCCTACACCTTAATAATTTGTTTCTTCTTTATCTTTCCAGCAGAACACCCTATATTGCTTGCATGTTGATACCATGGGACTGTTTTGATCTAATATGACTAGTCCATCTAGATGAGACCTTCAACTGCTATGGTTGACCATGACTCTAAATATTATTCTTCAAATTGTATGAGTTAGAAATTGCTTAGAGACTTTGATTGTGGGTGGTTGACCTAAAAGGAGTACGACCGACTTAAATTTCGAGGACGAAATTTTTCTAAGGGGGGTAGGATTGTAACACCCAGTTTCTGAAATAAGGGTAATTTTAAAATTTTGTAATTATAATTATTATTTATTGATATTTATTTCACATTATGATTTTTGGTAATTTTTAATCATTTTAAACTATTTAAAAACTGTTTTAAGTCATGGCTTGTGATTTTGATACTTTGCTAGTGTAACCTGAGGGACTGCCTGACCTAGAGCCTGACCACGTCATTAGGATGATTTATTTTTACTTTTGAGCATGAGGGTATTTTGGTCATTTGGCCCCTTCGAATTATTTTAGGATTTATTGCATTGGTGATTGTTAATTTGACTTTTTGCTAGCTGTGACTTAAGAGACTGTCCTAGACTTTGACCTTGACTTTCGTGACTTAGCTAACATGGTATGGACCCTAATCTAACTCAAGTTGGTCTTGGTTGACTTAAGTTGGCTAAGTTTCATGAAGAGAGTAGGAGGATTTTTGCATTGGACCAAAGGCTAAGGACTTGAGCTAGTTAGCTAGTACAACTTAGCCTATAGCCCATTAGTGAAACCCTAACCCTAATTCTTTCCTTTATGACCAGCCACTAGGTCATCCCCTTCCCTATAAATAATCTCCTAATTAGTTCTTACCTCTTTTGTATTGAAAGAGCACATAGGAAAAAGAAAGGTTTATCCATTCTTCCCCATTCCATAAATTCTCCATTTTAAATCCTTTTCCACTCTAGTTTCTTGCATTAGAGCCTAATACTCTCCTATTTTTTTGATTTTGGAGTTTAATCCCAGCTTTGGCATAATTTGGGAGCATTTGGCTAGCAAGAAGGAATCCCCCATTTAGAGCTTTTTCAAGCTTTTTGCACCTATAGGTAAAACTTCATAAATTGATCTAAAATACTGTTTTCTTTGCATTTAGGGCTAGATCTAGGAGTCCCCTAGCTGTCCCTGGAGTTTGAGCCAAATTTGTGTCCGTTTTGTGTCCGTATCGGACAAGTGTCATAGTGTACGTATAGGTGTTCGATGAAATGTCACAAAGGGAATTTATTTGCTATTTTTGAAAAGTATTTGAATGGAAATATTGATTTATATGTGTTTACTATTTTCCCCATGGATTGAGTTGATTTTCGAGTCGTGTCCGTGTCCAAACAGGACATGAACACGCTCGCAGCAAAAGCCGTGGAGTCCTCTGCTGCCCGACACTTCTGTAGGACTCGTCACGAACTTTCAAGACCCGATTTTTGGCACAGAGGTCGGGGCAACCTCTGCCACCATCCTCCCAAAAATTTGGGGTGGGTTGGTGCAGTGTACGAGGAGTTCTCCTACTCGCACTGGCCGCACTGGCCGCGCGTACGCGCTATGTACGCGCGAATTTAACCACTGACACGGCTCTAAAGCTGATACGACACTTATCGAGGACACGTTTTAGGGCCAGAGACACGTAGCCCTATATGGGGTAAAAACATGGACATGACCACGACATGTGTCGTGCAAAGTGTCGTGTCCTAGAGTGACATACACACGTGTACGACGCTGTCTGTGCACAGTTTTTTTGTCTGAGTACGAGCAGTATTTGGACACGAATTGTGTCCAGTTTCGTAAACACTTAGACACTCCACAACACATGCACACATGGATCTTCAATTACCAACCTTTAATTTAGTATATTAACATGATTTGATTTCGAAATGTGTATTTCCCATTTAATCACTGATACCATATGTCTGTTTTAAAAATTCTGATATTAAATTCTATTTTAAACTAATTTTATTGATGTTTTATTTGCCATCATTGATTCCTACATATGTATTGGCCAAAGCTAGATAGGTTTTTCATGTTAGATTAGGTTGGTTACACGAGAAATGGATTTTTGAATATGGGTTTTAGTTTCGAATTTGGGATTTCTATTATGTGATGACTGATATGAGAGATTGGCCATATAGTGCACTGCCTTGATATTTCCTGTATCATTCAAGATTAAATCGTTTAATGTTCAGATTCATGCCTTCTTTTTAAGAGTGGATCATTCAGTGTGACTGGTATGAGGAACTCTGTGAGTTCATTCCTCCTTGCAGTATATCGGTTCTCATATCCTCATAATACCATATCTGCCATCTTATATATATAAAATTTCGATTTACTTGGATATTAGTTGAAGTAGATTGTCTTGCATTTGAAACAAACCATTAGATTATGATCAGTCTACATGTAGAGGTGACCATATCATTGGTCCTGCCCCATCTTAATGTTTAGTTATATGCATACATAAATGATCTGTTTTCCTGCATCAAGTGATGTTCTGACCATTCACTACATTATCCTCCAATTGCTGTGGCCTCATTTCATATGATGTAATCCACCTTCACTCGTAGTTTGTCCCCTGTTCCCCTAATGCGCTGTCCCTGCAGGTTGCCTTGCTTAATGTGTTGTTTAATTGGTTGTTCTGTCCTTAGAAGGACATTAGGATTCATTTCAGATCTATCCTAAGCTCAGATACTAAATTCTAAGTTCAGTCCCATTAGTGAACATAATAGTGCTGTCCAGTTTACCTCGTAGGGTTCAGTCGAGCTACAAATTGGCATGTCCACTGCACATGACTTGTCCTGCAGACTTCAGTTAGTTTTTCTTTCCTTTTCATTGTATTTCCCTGTATATTATAGATTCGTTTCCATTCACTCTTTGGTTCAGCCTAGCTTTTCCTCAAAGACTTAGATCAACACATTCCTAAATGCCATAATCTAGATGCAGTCCATTAACTGTCCTATTTCCCTTGACCTGTACTGCCCCTACATTATTCAGTCCTCATATCACTCACATAACACACATTGTTTCCATGTTACATGTCCACCCCCTAAACACACACCCCCCCTAATTTGATACTGTTTTCCAGAATTACATATACACACACCATTAGACACTACACACACATGTGTATATTACCACACAACACACCCTACCTACTGTCATGTCCACATACACATGGGCACCCCCATGTTTGACACTTGCAATCACTCTACATTGCACACACATGTTTGACACTTGTACACTTGCATTTACCTTACATTGACACTTGTACCTGTTGACACATTCACTCAGCCACTCATTCCACTCTCTACCCTGCACATCACCTTGCATGCACTTCATAATTTGCCATACACTCTTATGGTATCACACATAGACACATGTCCACATGTCCCTCTCCTATATTACTCAATGTATATATATACTTCTATATGCTAGATACTATGATGTGGTATGTATGCATATATATTAGCCTATGTGATATTATATATAGGGATGTATTTTATGTGATAAAAATATAAGTATTGCAGATAATTGGCATAAGGTTGAACATATAAATATGTATGGTTAGAATTATGATATAGATATATATGGTATCCTAGTCTATGGTTTGATTGTGAGTTGGCCTATAGAGATTGGCTTAGATAGAGACCCAATTGACTTAGTGTAACCTAGTTTGCCCTTGTTTGACCTAGTTTGACCCAGACAATTGATCAGGTTTGACTTAGAGTTGACTTTGACCAAGATTGGTCTAGAAATCATGTAGATTTCATCATGAACTTCATTTACCTTATTTTAAACATATTATAACATGTACTATTGTATTTAGGACATTGTGACTCCGGTGCAGACATCTGATATTAAACTACTCCTTTCAGAGTATTAGGCGAGTACATTCTCTGATAGTTCTCTCATTTACTTGTCAATTACTGTACTTCAGTTCTAGTTAGCTGTATGTGATTCTCTGTTACAAATACGTATTGTTATTACTGAATCCATGTATATGACACACATACTTACTCGTCTTGCCTCTATTATTCGAATCACCATACGAATCACTATTCGAACCACCTATTCGCATCTTCATGTGCTGGTTGGACTTTATTCGATTGATGTGTCAGATTTTGGATTTATTTGTATTAGATGGGCAGGGAAATACTTGATTAGACATATAAACATTCCCACTATTCGAACCACCCCCTGCGAATGATATTCGAACGATAGCCATCTCTCACCTGATCAGTGCGTGATGTGCCGGATTTACCCATAGCCGTTTACATGTCTATCTAAGTATTTTAAAACACACTTGGAGAATTTATTCGAATCATTGTTAGATCATCATATGAATCACTATTCGAATCACCTCATTCGTATCACCTTATTCGAATCACCTTATTAGAACAATGATTAGAATCACATTCGACTCATCTTGTATTAGACTCACATTGGGATTACACTCGACTTATATTGTACTGTCTGGACTCATCATGTTACTCTAGTTCAGCTAGATTTTATTTTACAGTCTTTATTGCCATGATTTCTTCTCTTGTTTAGTTACTTACTTTCCTTGTACCTTATCTGTCTCTCTATACCATCACCTGAATATAAACAGTCATGTTCATCAATACAACTGTCTATAACTGCTTTATAGTTCTCTGTCATTTACTTGGGTTTTCTAGATGAGATGTGCTCATTCCTGTCCTGACTGGACCTGTTAAAAATTTTACAGATGATTGCCCTGAGGACACTTGCCCTACTCATTATGGACTAGGAGACGGCTTAGCTACCTTTGGCCCCGACACTCAGGAGTGATCGGGAGATTAGCTAGTGACTTGGTTTAGATTTCATGTTTTAGAACTTGATTGTAATTAAGTTGAGATATGTTGTTTTGAGTTTGTTGGAGATTATATTATTTTAGTAGTTAGTTTTATTGTTATATTCAGTCTTAGTTATAATCTTATGTGTTATCATATCGTGCTTAGACTGTGATTGAGATTCTATTATATCTATAGTTATCCTCCTTTCGGAGTTGAGATTTGACAAGTACATTATATAATTGTGTGAGTTGTTGGTTAGATAGTAACTTAGAACAGCGTTCTACCGCCGACACTGCAGCGTAGGCTGAGTGTTGTTACGTACTCGTACCCTCACAGTGGGTGCGGATCGTGACACGTTTTTAGTAGTGGCCCATGCAGGTCGAGTTTATGTAGTGGTATTCGAACTAGAGTTTCACTACAGCCTGCGATAGGAACTAAGGAATAGGCTTTAGCAGAGAGGTTACTCAATCACAGTTAGGACTACTTGAGAGATTCCTGGACGACCCTTGAGAATCTCATTATGAACTTCAATTTGAAAATCCTTTTCCTCTTGTTTTGATTCACCCTCACTCCTTGATGTTTAAAGGATCTTAGACTATTAACTTCCTTCATCATTATCCTTACTTATATTTTGTCTATCTTATGTTTTTGCTAATTTAGCACCAGTTTTGCAAGCTTATCTTTTTCGAGCTTGATCATGACATATTTTATTGGGGGCTGGCACCCACTAACATATTGTCTAATCAGAACCGGTGCATGATGGTCTGATCAACCTATTACACTTTGGTTCTCTTTTCATATATTATTCTATGTGGAGGGAGACATAGTTAAATTTGCCCTAGAGCCTCATCTACGACAGCTGTGGCAATTCTCTTTTGAATTATTTCCATCACCTATGAACCACGTATTGTACTTAATAGCATCGTCTTTGAACTCTTTTTTGTTTTGCCTTCCATATATTTCAGAAAGAAAAGGCACTGTACTTGATAGATCCACCCAAGGTATCACGTTTAGTTTCCTTATCTAAATAATGAAATTGACTTATTTCTATATCCTTGCATCATCCTTTAAATTCTAATTCTTTGATCGTGACCAGTCAATCGGGTCATCCTCCTTATCGTCCAGTGTTTGGGGTCTTATTCAATTGAATTAATTCAATTGTGACATGGATATCAAATCTTGGATACTCGTGCTCAGACTTCAATGGCCTCGTTCTCCATCTTGCCCAAACTTTGACTTATCCTGAAATTGATCAACTTAGATCGTGCCGGGACTAAATCTTCTTTTATATATATTGTGTTATTGAATTACAATGCTATTGACACTCGTGCCTTAAACTTCCGATTTTGATCATCTTTGGAATGGTAACCCTTCATAATTAATTCCTAGTTGTCCTTACCAGTTTCATATAGGATGATAGACTGTCCTACACCTTAATGATTTGTTTCTTCTTTATCTTTCCAGCAGAACACCCTATATTGCTTGCATGTTGATACCATGGGACTGTTTTGATCTAATATGACTAGTCCATCTAGATGAGACCTTCAACTGCTATGGTTGACCATGACTCTAAATATTATTCTTCAAATTGTATGAGTTAGAAATTGCTTAGAGACTTTGATTGTGGGTGGTTGACCTAAAAGGAGTACGACCGACTTAAATTTCGAGGACGAAATTTTTCTAAGGGGGGTAGGATTGTAACACCCAGTTTCTGAAATAAGGGTAATTTTAAAATTTTGTAATTATAATTATTATTTATTGATATTTATTTCACATTATGATTTTTGGTAATTTTTAATCATTTTAAACTATTTAAAAACTGTTTTAAGTCATGGCTTGTGATTTTGATACTTTGCTAGTGTAACCTGAGGGACTGCCTGACCTAGAGCCTGACCACGTCATTAGGATGATTTATTTTTACTTTTGAGCATGAGGGTATTTTGGTCATTTGGCCCCTTCGAATTATTTTAGGATTTATTGCATTGGTGATTGTTAATTTGACTTTTTGCTAGCTGTGACTTAAGAGACTGTCCTAGACTTTGACCTTGACTTTGGTGACTTAGCTAACATGGTATGGACCCTAATCTAACTCAAGTTGGTCTTGGTTGACTTAAGTTGGCTAAGTTTCATGAAGAGAGTAGGAGGATTTTTGCATTGGACCAAAGGCTAAGGACTTGAGCTAGTTAGCTAGTACAACTTGGCCTATAGCCCATTAGTGAAACCCTAACCCTAATTCTTTCCTTTATAACCAGCCACTAGGTCATCCCCTTCCCTGTAAATAATCTCCTAATTAGTTCTTACCTCTTTTGTATTGAAAGAGCACATAGGAAAAAGAAAGGTTTATCCATTCTTCCCCATTCCATAAATTCTCCATTTTAAATCCTTTTCCACTCTAGTTTCTTGCATTAGAGCCTAATACTCTCCTATTTTTTTGATTTTGGAGTTTAATCCCAGCTTTGGCATAATTTGGGAGCATTTGGCTAGCAAGGAGGAATCCTCCATTTGGAGCTTTTTTAAGCTTTTTGCATCTATAGGTAAAACTTCATAAATTGATCTAAAATTCTGTTTTCTTTACATTTAGGGCTAGATCTAGGAGTCCCCTAGCTGTCCCTGGAGTTTGAGCCAAATTCGTATCCGTTTGGTGTCCGTATCGGACACGTGTCATAGTGTACGTATAGATGTTCGATGAAATGTCACAAAGGGATTTTATTTGCTATTTTTGAAAAGTATTTAAATGGAAATATTAATTTATATGTGTTTACTATTTTCCCCATGGACTGAGTTGATTTTTGTGTCGTGTTCGTGTCCAAACAGGACATGAACACGCTCGTAACACATGTCGTGCAGTCCCTGTTGCCCGACACTTCTGTAGGACACGACACGAACTTTCAAAACCCAATTTTTGGCACAGAGGTTGGGGCAACCTTTGCCACCATCCTCCCAAAATTTGGGGTGGGTTGATGTAGTGTACGAGGAGTTCTCCTCCTCGCACTGGCCGCACTGGCCACGCGCGTGTGCTTTGTACGCACAAATTTAACCACTGACACGGCTCTAAAGCTGACACGATACTTGTCGAGGACACGTTTCAGGACCATAGACACATAGCCCTATATGGGGCGAACACGTGGACATGACCACGACATGTGTCGTGCAACGTGTCGTGTCCTAGAGTGACACACACGTGTGCACGACGCTGTCTGTACACAGTTTTTGTGTCTGAGTACGAGCAGTGTTTGGACACGTATTGTATCCAGTTTCGTGGACACTTAGACACTCCACAACACATGCACATATGGATCTTCAATTACCAACCTTTAATTTTGTAACACCCAATTTTTCCAAATGAGGGTAATTTTGAAATTTTGTATTTTAATTTATTTAATTATGGTATTTAACATTTTAATATAATTTTTGGTGATTTTTAATAATTTTAAAACTATTTAAATCATGACTTATGATTTTGGTGTTTGGTTAGTGTAACCGTAGAGACTGTCTGTCCTAGAGCCTGGCCATGTGATTAGGATGATTAATTGGTACATTTTAGCCTAGAGGGTATTTTGGTCATTTTAGGATTTATTTGAATTTATTATCATTTATGGGAATTTCTGTGAATTTAATATTAATTAAATATTGATGTGTGTTATGTTAGTCCATAACCTAGAAGTTTAGCTCTAACCCAGTGTCACGACCCGTACCCTAGAGTTAGGGCACGAGAAGTGGGTACGTCCAGCCTACGCCGCAGTGTCGGCGGTAGAACGCTGTCCTAGGTCTCATGCATCTAACAGTATAAGGCTAAACAGTTTATACTCCCCGAATGGGGGTGACATAGCAGGTACAGACTCAATCACATCTAAGGTAGAGCATGATAAGGATAGATAAAACATGAAATCCAAAAGAGGTACAATAGAGAGAAATCTAAGTGTCTAAGATACACAAATTCAAAAATATATCTCAAATCTCCAAACTCAGATACAGTAATCCATAAAGTAAATACAGCTCCAGAAAATTGAAATAACTATCTAAACAACCTCTAATGTGTCTCCTCTAGGCTAGCAGGCAATCTCCAAGCTATCTGTTAAAGTTATCAACGGGTCCAGACAGGGCAGGAGCGAGTACAGTACATCTCAACAATATCATAACAGGTTAGGAAATATAAACATGCTAGAGAGTAAGATACAGGATCTGAAGAAATAACATGATGAAAAAGAAAGAGACTGTAAGTAAATAGCTACAATATATAGAAAACTATCAGTGACTAGTGATTCAGAGCACAAGATGGTTATGTAAACGGTACGATGTTGTACACGAGTAATCTACAGAGGTTGTACACGAGTAATCTACTGGATTGATTACATAACCACTTCTACTCCCCCGCCCCAATCAATACACAAGGATCAAGCTAAGTTATGTTATTGCACACGAAGTATAGTCGTACACGAGATCATATGAATACATGAATATACACGATTTCACACGATTTGTACACGAATGTCACGAATACAAGGAGTACACGATGCTCACGATAAAGTACATGAACACGAATACCCGATGTATCTGCTAAGGGGATAACATCGCACAACAAGATCCATATAGTACTAATCTGTGTTTCCAACGTGTCAGCATCATGTAAAGTAATCTAAAGTAGGAAATATAATCCTAAACAAGATATGAAATGATCAGAGAATGTACTCGCCTGATATCTGAATGTCCAAGGTAAAGATACTGTCCGAGGAGAGGTGTCTGGCTCCTAATTAGAACAGCACAAGTCACAACATGTCCAGAAGGGTAATATAAAGTACTACAATGCATTCTACATGAATCTAGGTCAAACTAGGCCAAAGTTAACCCTTGGTCAACTCTGGTCAACTGCACTAGTCAAACTAGGTCAAACTAGGTCATGTCCTAACCCAGCAAGTCTTACTAGGCCTAACCAAGACTATCCTAGCAAGCACACATCAATACAAGGCTATACAAGCCAACATACACCAAACTCTATATAGCATGCAATTATTCAATACTCAAATAGGCAAGAATTCACATTGGATATACACTAGGTAATCTATTACTTTAAGCTATATATGTCTACACATATATACACATGCATATATTGGTATTCAACATTAGGTCTATAATCATGGCATTTCAAATGGTTATATAAACTTATATATTACAACACAATATGCTAACATATATATAATATACATACATAGCTAAGTTAACTATATTCATAAATACTTATTTAAGCGACTATGTGTGTGTATGTGAACATGGCAAGGGGCCAAATGAGGGTTAAATGGGCGTACATAGTGTATACATATCAAAGAGTGTCAAAGTGTAAGTGAACAAAGTGTCAAGTGTGAGAGTGTCAACATAGTATGAGGGGGTACATGAGGTAATATAGGATTTGTGTTAACATAGAACATTATATCTCATTAACTTGTATATTGCATACATTACATCTATTATTACATTACATTCATGCTTGTATTCATTCATCATTCATTTATTCTCTTGCACTACTATATGCACCATACATTACATACTATGGAACCTACACATTCATTACAAGCCATACTTATACATACTTATATTAGATAGGATACTTACACCTCATACATCATTTATTTAACCATTTACTCATGCTTGCATTCTCTATTTAATTACATAATATATATACATTAACATGGGCTAAAAACAAATAGAACATTATATTACACACAAGGGTGCACAAAATGCATATGCCGAATAGTAACTCCTACTAATAATCAATACTGTTCCATCTCAGCATGAATTAAAATCTAGGATTAAAGTATGTTATAGATCTATGTGTTAGCTTTCCGAAACTTCAAACGGATCGCGTTTTCGTTTCCGGAAACTCCCGGAATCGCGAAAACACCGAGAACGCGTTTGTCTTTCGTACAGCTGACACTCAAATAATTCTCCAGAAATTTATAGAAAGAATTAGGCCTATTAATACATGTTTTTGGAAAGCTAACTTCAATACGCTTCTTTTAAAAAAAATGGGAGATTAAACCAAGCTTTGAGCTAGAAGTTATGATATTTCTAAGTTATAGCTGAAATTAAAAACGTGGATAAAAATCATGACGGATTTAGATAGTTTGAGCCAAAAAATACACAATATATATCCTAATTATCCACAACAATAATGACAATAATAATATGAGGAACCACACTCACAAACTTGATTATATAATCATCATGAACCATTTATTACATATATAAATATAGATACACTCTCATTATAATATATTTTACACAAATCTATATATGTAACATGAACACATCTATAAGAGATACATGAATGAAATGTAAAGTACTCAAGAACACATCTCTACATATTCAAATCTGAGATTTAATATGAATTAATTTATTTAATCAATATTTTAAATATAAAGTGTATCCAAGTTTGGGGGTTTTTCCCATGAACACAAGACACAACAATAATACAATAGAAATCCCTAAAGGACACATAATGGACACAAGAGGACAAAAAATAGGGACACAACAATGGGGATCATTCCTATGGTTAAAACTTTCCTAAATGCAAAATGGAGAAATAAAAGAGAAGAAAATATTACCTAAAGGAGAGAAAATCCAAGGAGAAAGGCTTCTTCCTTGGGAGAGCTTGAGAGCACTTGGGAAAGAAGACTTCTCAAAGAAAGTAAATGAGATGGAAGTCCTATTAGGGCCGGCCACAATGGTTATATCCCCTCTTCATTGAATATTACAAGTTTGCCCCTCCCTTAGTTACAAGTGTTTAAAACAATTTTGGTTAGGGTTTGGGGGTAAAAGGGTCAAAATAAAAACTATAAATGGTTAACCTAATAATTAGGATTATGACTAATCTTTCTAACATGACTAATTAAAATGTGGGCCATGGCTAACTAATGCATGGGTCCAACTAGAGTCTAAGTTACCCCGGGTCCCCGTTACAAGTCGGATTGAGATGAAATTCGAACCCGACTCAAATAATCCCCAAAAAAATCATAAATAATAAAATAATATAAAAATAATTCAAACAGGTCAAATGCAAAATATCCTTAGGCCAGAAATGATAATAAAATATCATAATCACATGGTTAGGCTCTAGGTCAAACAGTCTCTAGGGTTTCACTAGCAAAACGTCAAAACCACAAGTCACTGATTTAAATAATTTTAAAATAATTTAAAATCACCAAAAATTATATCAAGAATTAAATATCATTATTAAAATAATTATAAACACAAAATTTAGAAATTACCCTCATTTGGAAAACTGGATGCTACAACTCTACCCACCTTAGAAAAATTTCGTCCTCGAAATTTAAGATCGATAGTACTCCTTCTAGAGCCTCTAACCTACCCAATATCTAAGGTAATACTTCCTAGCACTGGAATAATAAATGGACATCTAAATAGTGTCAATCTAGGAATACCTCCAACACTGCTCTGCTGTACGGCGGTAATGGAACTTCAATAAAATATGGACTGGAACCTATATCCAAGGGACTGGACCTATTTTAAAGTGGTCTTAACTAAGGATGAAAAGGAACTGATCAAAGGCTATAGGTATGCTCAAACTATTATCTTCCTATTAACCATCTATTAATACATTCTATTACCATAGGAACGATGCATTACCAAGACATATAGGCCCCTATCTCTCATAACACATTTATACTCACCAAAAGACTAGTACATCCTATCAAGGCTGATACTATAATCTCTCATAAATCTCATAAGCTACATATTTTTAGACACACATCCCCACATCAAGGACTAACCTATATATATCTACAACTGATACTAATGGGGTGACGTCCCTATTTCCCAACAATCAAGGTCTAAAAAAAATTATCTAAATCATGCAATTTGAAGGAATAATATACAAGGTCAGGGCATACCATAGCAGTTGGAAGTCTCACCTAGGTACACTAATCATTCTAGGTCAAAATAGTACTATGGTATCAACACACAAACAATCTAGGGTGTCCTAATTGGGAAGGTAAGGGAACAACAATCATCAAGGTTGTAGGGCTGTCTACCATCCTATATAAAAATTGGTCATTAACAAGCAACTAAGAAATTATTAAAAGGTTACTATTCCATAAAATGGCAAAAATTGAAAATTTAGGCACAACAAATCACAAATAGATTTTTGTCTTGACACGATCTAAGTTGATTAATTTCGGAATAAAACGAGATTTGGGCAAGAAGGGAAATCAATGAAATCAAAGTATGAGCACGAGCATCTAATGATGGAGGTTCAGGTCATAATTAAATTTAATTCGACTGAGTACGAATACGAGGTTCATAGGCGATGAAAAGATTTCAAAGAGAATTGTCAAGGCTGTCGCGAATGAGACTCTAGGGTCAAGTTTAACTATGTCTCCATTCTCGTAGATTGATACATGAAAAAGCAAACCAAAGTGCAATAGGTTGATCAGACCATCATGTACCAGTTCTGATTAGACAATATGTTAGTGGGTGGCCACCCAATAAAATATGTCATAACCAAGCTCGAAAATAGATAAGCTTGCAAAACTAAGGCTAATTTAGCAGCACAAGATATAAGGGTGGTAATGATGAAAGAAATTATATAGTCCAAGTTTCTTAACCAACGGGTCAAGTAATCAGATAAGGTACAAAGTTAAGCATCTAAGAAAACAAGCAGAACACCATCACATGTCGGGTCGAAAGATTTGAGTCAAGGCTGGATTTCTAATTGAAATAAGAAGAAATTTAGTATAATGGTAGAGGTTATAGTTTAGCCAGTTGACCAGAAAATCATATCAAGAAAATAGAGTACAAGAAGACGGGTTTTAGTGGGACATGATATACCTACACGAAGATGAGCTCGTCTAGGTCTTGCATATAAGATTTGTTGGAGGGTAACAGCTAGTATTACATTCCGAATATCAAAGTCACGATAAGGAACGTCAAGGATCTCAATTAGAAAGTGGGAGTTCAAGAGGTGGTAATTAATGCACAAAAATAATGAAGATCAAGTTAGTCATCTGCTTCTGATACTCTTAAGTTCATCTGGTCATAACTTGCCAATCATATCTTTACCTCACCAGTCTCCATATGAAAATTTAACCTTTACTTAAACCCTTACCATGACTACCGTAGGCAATTCCCAATTTTCAAACATCACTCTTGAAGCACAGCCCTCACATTTAGGAATCAACATTAACCATTTATTTAAATTTCCAAGTTCTTTCACCTTGTCTTAAATTTGACCCAAAACCTCTAAATCCCGTTTACGAATTCCTTGAAATTGTTCAAATTGTTCTCCTCGTATTATTTAATTTAAATCTCTAGGCCTTACAAAACTTATCTTCCATCATAAAATCAACTTTCGTATTTTCTTCGACATACACCCTTGAATATTATTCTCCTAAAAATATTTCACAACAATCTTTAAACTTCCATAACTTTGTGTTCTCTCTATCCCTAGTCATTTCCTCGCAACATCTTGTTTAATATCCTTATTAAACACAATTAACTTCTCTTTTCCATTACTAACCTTCTACATAGCCTCAGAGTAAAAGTTTTCCCCAGAATCAATAACCAAGATTTTTTAAGTTCTCAAAACTAGGTTGACCTCTGATATCCTCATTAGTTTTGAATACACCTATAAACTATCTCATAACCCCAAAATTTCTCTAAATGTAATTGTTTCCAGATTGGCAGTATACATCTCTTTATTCTATTCGAGATCTTTACCACATTTCTATCTCAAGTTTCCATATGGAACACTCCACATTTGATTTCCTTTAGGTCATCATAAAATAACCAGTTACGTTTTCTCTGAGCTACATAATTTACGTCATTTCCTTAGCCTTTCCCATGCAAAAGATACGAAGATTCAAGGGTTTCGAAGTACATCTGGTAGGGACGACAAGATATGGGTAATTAATGTAATGAGACAGAATTTAAGATAAGAGGTAAATAAGAATGCAAGGGAATAATGGCGAGAAAGAATAATGAAGATATGTTCCTTCTCATCGGTTCAAACGAGAGGAACCCATCAAGCTTAAATTCAATAGCAAGGAATGAGGGTGAATCCAAACAAGAGAAAAAAGAATTCCAATTGAAGTTCAAAATGAGTTTCTCAGGGGTCGTCCCAGAAATCTCTCAAAGAATCCTAAGTGTGATTGAGTACCTTGGATTTGAAAATATTAATCTAAATACAAAATTAAATCAACAACTACAAAATTTTATCAAAATCATCAACTAATACCAGGATTCAAAGTTCTACAATGAATCCACAAATTCAAATTCAAATCAAGGAAAAAAGTGAATCAAAACAAGGAAAAGGAGTTTAAATCGGAATTCAAAATGAGATTCTCAAGGGTCATCCCAGGAATCTCTCAAGGAATCCTAACATTGATTGAGTATCCTCTCATCCTAACATCTTAATTTATATAACCTATAGCAGGCTCGTAGTAGTACAATTAAGTCGTTGCGATACTACAAAATCGTAATAATGCGAATCTCGACCTACATGGGCCACCACTAAAAACGTGTCACGACCCGCACCCTAGAGTTAGGGCACGAAAAGTGGGTACGTCCAGCCTACGCCGCAGTGTCGGCGGTAGAACGCTGTCCTAGGTCTCATGCATCTAACAGTATAAGGCTAAACAGTTTATACTCCCCGAATGGGGGTTACATAGCAGGTACAGACTCAATCACATCTAAGGTAGAGCATAATAAGGATAGATAAAACATAAAATCCAAAAGAGGTACAATAGAGAGAAATCTAAGTGTCTAAGATACACAAATTCAAAAATATATCTCAAATCTCCAAACTCAGATACAGTAATCCATAAAGTAAATACAACTCCAGACAATTGAAATAACTATCTAAACAACCTCTAATGTGTCTCCTCTAGGCTAGCAGGCAATCTCCAAGCTATCTGTAAAATTTATCAACGGGTCCAGTCAGGACAGGAGCGAGTACAGTACATCTCAACAATATCATAACAGGTTAGAAAATATAAACATGCTAGAGAGTAAGATACAGGATATGAAGAAATAACATGATGAAAAAGAGAGAGACTGTAAGTAAATAGCTACAATATATAGAAAACTATCAGTGACTAGTGATTCAGAGCACAAGATGGTTATGTAAACGGCACGATGTTGTATACGAGTAATCTACAGAGGTTGTACATGAGTAATCTACTGGATTGATTACATAACCACTTCTACTCCCCTGCCCCAATCAATACACAAGGATCAAGCTAAGTTATGTTATTGCACATGAA
This sequence comes from Iris pallida, assembly GCA_029216955.1. Classification (NCBI taxonomy): domain Eukaryota; kingdom Viridiplantae; phylum Streptophyta; class Magnoliopsida; order Asparagales; family Iridaceae; genus Iris; species Iris pallida. Next base: position 2,881,625 of record JANAVB010014596.1, on the reverse strand, counting down.
GTATAGTCGTACACGAGATCATATGAATACATAAATATACACGATTTGTACACGAATGTCACGAATACAAGGAGTACACGATGCTCACGATAAAGTACACGAACACGAATACCCGATGTATCCGCTAAGGGGATAACATCGCACAATAAGATCCATATAGTACTAATCCGTGTTTCCAACGTGTCAGCATCATGTAAAGTAATCTAAAGCAGGAAATATAATCCTAAACAAGATATGAAATGATCAGAGAATGTACTCGCCTGATATCTGAATGTCCAAGGTAAAGATACTGTCCTAGGAGAGGTGTCTGGCTCCTAATTAGAACAGCACAAGTCACAACATGTCCAAAAGGGTAATATAAAGCACTACAATGCATTCTACATGAATCTAGGTCAAACTAGGCCAAAGTCAACCCTTGGTCAACTCTGGTCAACTGCACTAGTCAAACTAGGTCATGTCCTAACCCAGCAAGTCTTACTACGCCTAACCAAGACTATCCTAGCAAGCACACATCAATACAAGGCTATACAAGCCAACATACACCAAACTCTATATAGCATGCAATTATTCAATACTCAAATAGGCAAGAATTCACATTGGATATACACTAGATAATCTATTACTTTAAGCTATATATGTCTACACATATATACACATGCATATATTGGTATTCAACATTAGGTCTATAATCATGGCATTTTAAATGGTTATATAAACTTATATATTACAACACAATATGCTAACATATATATAATATACATACATAGCTAAGTTAACTATATTCATAAATACTTATTTAAGAGACTATGTGTGTGTATGTGAACATGGCAAAGGTGCAAATGAGGGTTAAATGGGCATACATAGTGTATACATATCAAAGGGTGTCAAAGTGTAAGTGAACAAAGTGTCAAGTGTGAGAGTGTCAACATAGTGTAAGGGGGTACATGAGGTAATATAGGATTTATGTTAACATAGAACATTACATCTCATTAACTTGTATATTGCATACATTATATCTATTATTACATTACATTCATGCTTGCATTCATTCATCATTCATTTATTCTCTTGCACTACTATATGCACCATACATTACATACTATGGAACCTACATATTTATTACAAGCCATACTTATACATGCTTACATTAGATAGGATACTTACACCTCATACATCATTTATTTAACCATTTACTCATGCTTGCATTCTCTATTTAATTACATAATGTATATACATTAACATGGGATAAAATCAAATAGAATATTATATTACATACAAGGGTGCATAAAATACATATGCCGAATTGTAACTCCTACTAATAATTAATACTGTACCATCTCAGCATGAATTAAAATCTAGGATTAAAGTATGTTATAGATCTATGTGTTAGCTTTCCGAAACTTCAAACAGATCGCGTTTTCGTTTCCGGAAACTCCCGGAATCGTGAAAACATCGAGAACACGTTTGTCTTTCGTACAGCTGACACTCAAATAATTCTCCAGAAATTTATAGAAAGAATTAGGCCTATTAATACATGTTTTTGGAAAGCTAACTTCAATACGCTTCTTTTAAAAAAATGGGAGATTAAACCGAGCTTTGAGCTAGAAGTTATGATATTTCTAAGTTAGGGCTGAAATTAAAAACGTGGATAAAAATCATGACAGATTTAGATAGTTTGAGCCAAAAGAATACACAATATATATCCTAATTATCCACAACAATAATGACAATAATAATATGAGGAACCACACTCACAAACTTGATTATATAATCATCATGAACCATTTATTACATATATAAATATAGATACACTCTCATTACAATATATTTTACACAAATCTATATATGTAACATGAACACATCTATAAGAGATACATGAATGAAATGTAAAGTACTTAAGAACACATCTCTGTATATTCAAATCTGAGATTTAATATAAATTAATTTATTTAATCAATATTTTAAATATAAAGTGTATCCAAGTTTGGGGGTTTTCCTCATGAACACAAGACACAACAATAATACAATAGAAATCTCTAAAGGACACATAATGGACACAAGAGGACAAAAAATAGGGACACAACAATGGGGATCATTTCTATGGTTAAAACTTTCCTAAATGCAAAATGAAGAAATAAAAGAGAAGAAAATATTACCTAAAGGAGAGAAAATCCAAGGAGAAAGGCTTCTTCCTTGGGAGAGCTTGAGAGCACTTGGGGAAGAAGACTTCTCAAAGAAAGTAAATGAGATGGAAGTCCTATTAGGGCCGGCCACAATGGTTATATCCCCTCTTCATTGAATATTACAAGTTTGCCCCTCCCTTAGTTACAAGTGTTTAAAACAATTTTGGTTAGGGTTTGGGGGTAAAAGGGTCAAAATAAAAACTCTAAATGGTTAACCTAATAATTAGGATTATGACTAATCTTTCTAACATGACTAATTAAAATGTGGGCCATGGCTAACTAATGCATGGGTCCAACTAGAGTCTAAGTTACCCCGGGTCCCCGTTACAAGTCGGATTGAGATGAAATTCGAACCCGACTCAAATAATCCCAAAAAAAATCATAAATAATAAAATAATATCAAAATAATTCAAACAGGTCAAATGCAAAATATCCTTAGGCCAGAAATGACATTAAAATATCATAATCACATGGTTAGGCTCTAGGTCAAACAGTCTCTAGGGTTTCACTAGCAAAACGTCAAAACCACAAGTCACTGATTTAAATAATTTTAAAATGATTTAAAATCACCAAAAATCATATCATGAATTAAATATCATTATTAAAATAATTATAAATACAAAATTTCGAAACTACCTTCATTTGGAAAACTGGGTGCTACACCCAGATTAGACATGGCCTAGACTTGGGTTAGTTAGCTTGGACTAGTCATGACTAGTATTAGTTAGAATGATCAAGTTAGACTAGCTAGTTTTAGTTAGTTTGAGACTAGCATTGAAACCTAGGTTCCATCCTAGCCATCGATTTGACATGATGTGAGGGTGACCATTGGATAGGGTCCCAAAACCCAAGAATGACCAGCCCAAAACCCTAGGTGAGCCTATTTAATCCCTCCCAAATCATTGCCTCCTTGTTCATTCTCTCTCCTTTCAAGAACAAGGTTTGTCTCTTTAGAAACTCTTCCTATTTTGTTCAGTATTAATCCTTTTTCATTCAAACTTCTTCCATTGTAACCTAATTAGTGTCCCCCTACTGTTGGTAGAGGCTATTCTCAGGTTTGATACAAGTTGGAGCCATTGGCTAGCTTGAAAAGATCTCACTTTTGGATCTTTTCTTTGTGAAGGAACACATATAGGTAACTTCCTATTCCTTCCATAGATTTTTGATTTCTTTGCATGAATAAGAAGCCCTAGGTGTCCTCTCTCTGTTAGTATAGGCATTGATAGGTTTCATGTCCAATACATGTCCGTATCGGACACGTATCAGGCCACGTTGTATGTGTTTGAGGAAATGCCTCAAAGGTTATTTCCATTGTTTTTCTGAAAAGTAATTGATTGGAAAAATAGGTTTTATGGTTGCTTATGGATTTCTTGTGTCGTGATGTGATTTTCGTGTCATGTCGGGACACGGGGGACACGAGTACACGCGGGTGCACACACGCGCGCGAGCGCGGTTGGCTCCCCTGCTACCACGTGTCTCGTGCGCCCTGTACACGACACTTGGACACGACAAAATTAGTACGGATACGGGAGCAGTGTCTGCGCACACTCTCCCAAAGTTTCAGGGCACCCTATTTTGTGTCGGATACGGAATCGAGGCTGCACTGGTCACACGCGCGCACCGCGTTCAGACGAATCGCATTCTGATACGCGAGTCGTGTCCACTATGGACACGACGTGGTCGTGTCGTGTTGGGTCCTATGTGTAGCCTGACACGTGGGCTACACGTGGGCATGACCACGAGACCCTACGTGTCGTGTGTCGTGTTCTATGGACACGTGCACATGTGCACGACACTGTGCAATACTGGGTGCACCCCATGTGTTTGCATCGTGTTAGACACGCCTGTGTCATATTTTATGGACACGTGAGGACACACAAGACACGTGTACACATGCTTTATTAATTACCAACCATTATTAGTGAGTTTTATGTTAGATTTTGGGGTCGAACCATTGAATCTCTATAGGGGACTGATACCCGACTGTTGCACATTGGCTGGGTGTATTTTTTTAAGTTGTGTTATTTTTTCTACTGATTTTAATCATGATAAATAGTTGTTTGATTAGCCTACATGTGTTAGAGATGTAGTCCACGTTAAAATTCGAATTGTGTGAGGCAATGAGTTGATTTTGGTTTAAATTGTTTTTAACTGTCAAAATGGGATTTGATTTGGGGAAATGGATATATTAAACTGTCAATTAATTTCATGTTTTCTAACTAATGTTAATTTGCCAATTTGATCCATGTACCTGTGTATTAGTCTACTATAAGATTGTTTACTGAATTGGTTGGTTTAGGATTTGAATTTATAGAGGTATATATACACACTGCCTACATTCCTGTCATGTTAGATATCTGAGATTTGTGTAGGTTAATTGTAGATTTCTTTCTCCTATTTTTCTGAAATCTGAACAACTTACATGCTAGCAAGTCACTGTCAATTCGATCCTGAGTTCACTGTACACACATACATCCTTGTCTTAAATTCATGTACACTGAAATCCTATTTTCCTGAATGTTCATGCTATTTAGAACTCAAACCTATGTTCTTTGAAACCTGAGAGTATGGGGGAGTGAATGGAATGTTGAAACTGATATGTGAACTGGAAATGAAATTCTGAATTTTTCAGGATGTTAGAACCAACCTCAGTCCTGAAAACCTGAGAACATTGGCTTCTAAAACTGATTTTTTCCTGTGCTAAGCTGATCCTATCACTCACTGTTTCACACGCATGGACACTCTCACAGATCACTCTATCACTATACACACACCATGAGCTGATTTCCCTTCCTTCCACAAAAAATAGGGTTCTTGAAGGTTCACTGTCATTTCCCTTGATTCTCACTGTTTGAAGTTTATTTTTTTTCCATGTTAAACCATTAAATTGTGCTAGCTAACTGCTAATTTATTCCCTGTTAAACTGAACACCACATCTTATTGCTCTTGTCAACCACAAGACACATTGATAGCTGTCAACACAAAACTGAAAACTGAGAATAGATTCTTTGAATGTTAAACTAATTTTTCTTTGAAGTTAGATTCATATAACTGTCATTTTCCTTCCCTTAAACTATTTTGAATGTTAAATTCTTAAGCGTTGAATAGTTCATGTTAAGTGGATTCGAAATTGGGTTCAAATTAGGCATGGGTTAGCTATTGGTTGAAGGTTAATTAAACTGTCAAATGGTTCATTTGTTTTCACTGTCAAATTTCATATTAGGAACTGATTTTTGACTCCAGACCTGAGAACATAATCCTAGAGCTGGAAATTCCTAAGCATGCACATCGTTTGTCTTGGCTTACACTCCTGTAATCTGTACACACAACACCATTTCACTGAGATATAAAAACTGGGATTTGGAATAAAGTTGATAACTGATTTTTAGGTCCCTTCTTTGATGAACCGAAACTGAAATGAGTTGAGTTTATTGGTATTATGGAACTGTTTTAATTGTTTTGGGTTCAGTTTTTCACTGAGGTTGGGGTATCAAATCTGAGTTCTGTTTGGGGCTATCACTGTTGTTCCTCACCATCACTCACACACAAGCCTAACACACTGTTACACTGTTTTACCAATGCTAACTGATTTTCTCACTGCCTTCCTTTGTTCACACTGTTTTCATACACTCTATATACACACACACACTTTCTCACATCCCACACACACACATATGTTTCCCTATACATGCCTATGTATATATATAGAGTATAAATATAATATATGCATGTGTGTGTACTAGTATATATATGTATTATATGAATACATGTGTGATATGAATATAGGTAGCCTATATGCTAGTGTATTCTATATTATAATATATATATATATATATATGTCAATATTTGTTGTATTTTAGATTTGAATATTGTCATGTGATTATGTAATATATATTATCGGCATAGTGTAGCCTAGGGCCTAGGCTCTTAGCCTATAGGTGCGTCTGTGTGTCAATGTAGAGTCTAGATTAGACTTGTGTAGTCTTGTTAGACTTAGAATAGACTAGTTTGACTTCTAGAGTGGACCAGAGTTGACCAAGAGTTGACTTGGGCCTAGATTGACCTAGAATCATGTAGAATATATAGTAGGACTTCATTATATCATTTTAGACTTGTTGTGACCTGTGTTGTTCTGATTAGGAGTCAGATACCTCTTCTCGGACAGTAAATTTCATTCGGACACTCAGATACAGGCGAGTACATTCTCTGATCATTTTATATCCTGCTTAGAATTATTTCCTGTATTAAATTACTTTACTTGATACTGTCACGTTGGTCACACGGATTAGTACTATATGGATCCCTTCTTGGGATGTTATCCCTTCAGGGAGCATCGGGTACTCTATGTTCTGTGCGTTTCACTTACATAGCGTATCATATGCTTCTTTGGTTCTTTGATCACTTGTGACATATACTCATATGATCACAGTCTTCTCTGAATCCTTATCCCATTTATTGGGTCTATCAGAATCCCCATTTATGGGACTACTATGTACCACCCTTCGGGGGCTTACCACCCTTTGGAGGCTTACCACCCTTCGGGGGTTGTTACATAGAATCATAACATAACCTGGTTGGATCCTTGTGTATTAATTTGGGGTACGGAAGAGTATAAATAGCCATGTGAACAATTCTAAGGTAGAATAGTCATGTACGCCTCTTTAATATAGCCATGTACAATCAAGCCGTTCACATGTCGACTTTGTGCTCTAAATCACTAGTCGCTGGTAGCTCTTTACTTATAGTAGATATTTCTATTACAGTTCTCTCTCTCTCTGTTTACATACTGCATTTCTTCAGTATCTATATCTTACTTTACTGCATGATTATATTTTTTAACCTGCTATGAACTGTTGAGATGTACTGTACTCGCTCCTATCCTGACTGGACCTGTTAAAAATATTACAGAGGACGAGGAGGAGGCCTGTGAGGATACCTTCTACGGGACAGCTCTAGCTGAGGATATCACCCCCACTGCCTAGACTAGTTTAGTTAGGCCTTATCTTATTTTTATGTTGTCTTGAGACTGATTAGCTAGACTTTACTTCTGTTCAGAGATGTTGAGTTGTATATATTCTTTCATATTCTGTAGCTGAGATATATTCTCTGGATATTTGCTGGAATATTATCTTAGACTATTCTATCTTCTGTATTTCCTTGATTTCTATATCATATCGTGCTTTCTTCTTCCTTAGTTGTGATTGAGTTCATTTACTGCTATGTCACCCCCATTCGGGGAGTGTAAACTGCTTAGTATTATATTGCTAGATGTATGTTGACCTAGGACAGCATTCTACCGCCGACACTGCGGCGTAGGCTGGGCGTTGTCACGTTCTCGTACCCTCACAGTGGGTGCGGGTCGTGACACGTTTTTAGTGGTGGCCCATGCAGGTCGAGTTTCTGTAGTGGTATTCGAACTAGAGTACCACTACAGCCTGCAGTAGGATTAGGATTATTTTTTTTGAAATACTCAATCACATTAGGAAAAACTCTTAACTGGATCCCTGCCATCTTAATTCCTGAGACTTTCTTGAATAACTGTCCTCCCTTGAATTATTATTTCTCTCTCAGTATTGATTCCTTGTTTGATCTATCTTCAGGATGGTTATGGAGACACGATCTCTTCGTCACGATCAGGAAGATACCACTGAGAGGTCTGCCACCCCTCGTCCTGATCAGCAGGGCCCCGAGACTGCAGTTCCTGTTATGCCAGCTCAGGCTGGGATATCTGCAGCTTATGGGAGTGCACCTCTTCCTACTCCGAGACTTTCTCCTGTCGTCTCGAAAGTTCTTCAGCAGCAGTCGCCATCAGGATCAGAGGACGTGGCATGATTGTTCTCCTTATTCCAGCAGATAGTGGAAACTCAGCGGCAACAGTTGTTCAAGAGGGGACGGGACGCTCACGGTACCAGCAACAGCGGAGGCCAGGCCAAGAGGCCCCATGTGCAGATCCAGCAGACGCAGACACCAGAGGGAGTTCAGCAGGTGCAACATCAGTATCAGGGTTAGGACCCGAAGGCGATCAGTTGTCCCTACTGCAAGAAACCGGGGCATAGATGGGGTAAGTGCCGGAAGAGGCTGGGCAGGTGCCTACTATGTGGAGCAGCGGACCACCAGCTGAGGGAGTGTTTCCAGTACATAGGCAGAGCAGCACAAGGAGCAGCACCAGGAGGAGGAGCCAAGGCTCCGGTAGGTCAGCAGCGGGGACCGTTACCGTCGCAGCAACAGAGGTACATGCAGCATCAGCAGCAGGCCAGGGGAGGCCAGCAAGAGCGAGTTTTTGCCAGGACAGTCGAGGATGCTCAGGCTGTTGGAGATCTAGTTGCAGGTTCCGTTCTTTTGACTCAAATTCTGTAATTGCCTCTTATAACTGCCTTGAAATTTTGATTCCTTCTATTCCTTGTTGACTTATCAATTTTGTCCTGTTGTTCTTGTGTTATGTTTGATTTCTTCTGAGATAAATCATATGGGCTAGGTCACCCAGTTATAGAATCTAGAATCTTCGATAGTCGTGTTAGCTGGCATAGTGAGGACATATAGTCAGATTTAGGACGTATTTCTCGGGTGTGGGGATTTAAGGTTTTTGCTGCCAAGCATGCGGCAATGCAAAAAATTTAAATACCATGATTCTAGAGATATGTGCCTTAGTCGAGGACTCTATGATTATCGTAGCCTTGCTCACTAGCACGACGAAGATTCTGAGTATCATTATTTTGGACAGATGCATATGATTATCTGACGATATGTTTAAGACTTTGTTTGTAGGGTGTTTGACCTAGAAGGCCTGCTACCATCTTAATTTCGAGGACAAAATTTTTATAAGGTGGGTAGGATTGTATCACACAGTTTTTTCAAATGAGGGTAATTTTGAAATTTTATATTTTAATTTATTTAATTATGGTATTTAACATTTTAATAAGATTTTTGGTAATTTTTATTAATTTTAAAACTATTTAAATCATGACTTATGATTTTGGTGTTTGGTTAGTGTAACCGTAGAGACTGTCTGTCCTAGAGCCTGGCCATGTGATTAGGATGATTAATTGGTACATTTTAGCCTAGAGGATATTTTGGTCATTTTAGGATTTATTTGAATTTATTATCATTTATGGGAATTTCTGTGAATTACTGTGAATTTAATATTAATTAAATATTTATGTGTGTTATGTTAGTCCTTAACCTAGAAGTTTAGCCCTAACCCAGATTAGACATGCCCTAGACTAGGGTTAGTTAGCTTGGACTAGTCATGACTAGTCATTGGTTAGAATGATCAAGTTAGACTAGCTAGTTTTAGTTAGTTTGAGACTAGCATTGAAACCTAGGTTCCATCCTAGCCATCGATTTGACATGATGTGAGGGTGACCATAGGACAGGGTCCCAAAACCCAAGAATGACCAGCCTAAAACCCTAGGTGAGCCTATTTAATCCCTCCCAAATCATTGCCTCCTTGTTCATTCTCTCTCCTTTCAAGAACAAGGTTTGTCTCTTTAGAAACTCTTCCTATTTTGATCAATATTAATCCTTTTTCATTCAAACTTCTTCAATTGTAACCTAATTAGTGTCCCCCTACTGTTGGTGGAGGCTATTCTCAGGTTTGGTACAAGTTGGAGCCATTGGCTAGCTTGAGAAGATCTTACTTTTGGACCTTTTCTTTGTGAAGGAACACATATAGGTAACTTCCTATTCCTTCCATAGATTTTCGATTTCTTTGCATGAATAGGAAGCCCTAGGTGTCCTCTCTCTGTTGGTATAGGCATTGATAGGTTTCGTGTCCAATACGTGTCCGTATCAGACACGTATCAGGCCACGTTGTATGTGTTTGAGGAAATGCATCAAAGGGCATTTTCATTGTTTTTCTGAAAAGTAATTGATTGGAAAAATAGGTTTTATGGTTGCTTATAGATTTCTTATGTCGTGATGTGATTTTCGTGTCGTGTCGGGACACGGGGGACACGAGTACACGCGGGTGCACACACGCGCGCGAGCGCGGTTGGCTCCCCTGCTACTACGTGTCTCGTGCGCCCTTTACACGACACTTGGACACGCCAAAATTAGCATGGACACGGGGGCAGTGTCTGCGCACACTCCCTCAATGTTTCAGGGTACCTCATTTTGTGTCGGACACGAAATCGATGCTGCACTGGTCACACGCGCGCACCGCGTTCAGACGAATCGTGTTCTGATATGCGAGTCGTGTCTACTTTGGACACGACATGGTCGTGTCTTGTTGGGTCCTATGTGTAGCCTGACACGTGGGCATGACTACGAGACCCTACGTGTCGTGTGTCATGTTCTATGGACACGTGCACGTGTGCACGATACTGTGCAACACTGGGTGCACCCCATGTGTTTGCATCGTGTTAGACACGCCTGTGTCTTTTTTATGGACACGTGAGGACACACAAGACACGTGTACACATGTTTTATTAATTACCAACCATTATTAGTGAGTTTTATGTTGGATTTTGGGGTCGAACCATTGAATCTCTATAGGGGACTGATACCCGACTGTTGCACATTGGCTGGGTGTATTTTTTCTAAGTTGTGTTATTTTTCCTACTGATTTTAATCATGATAAATAGTTGTTTGATTAGCCTACATGTGTTAGAGTTGTGGTCTATGTTAAAATTCGAATTGTATGAGGCAATGAGTTGATTTTGGTTTAAATTGTTTTTAACTGTCAAAATGGGATTTGATTTGGGGAAATGGATATATTAAAATGTCAATTAATTTCCTGTTTTCTAACTAATGTTAATTTGCCAATTTGATCCATGTACCTGTGTATTAGTCTACTATAAGATTGTTTACTGAATTGGTTGGTTTAGGATTTGAATTTATAGAGGTATATATACACACTGCCTACATTCCTGTCATGTTAGATATCTGAGATTTGCGTAGGTTAAATGTTGATTTCTTCCTCCTATTTTCCTGAAATCAGAACAACTTACATGTTAGCAAGTCACTGTCAATTCGATCCTGAGTTCACTGTACACACATACATCCCTGTCTTAAATTCCTGCACACTGAAATCCTATTTTCCTGAATGTTCATGCTATTTAGAACTCAAACCTATGTTCTTTGAAACCTGAGAGTATGGGAGAGTGAATGGAATGTTGAAACTGATATGTGAACTGGAAATAAAATTCTGAATTTTTCAGGATGTTAGAACCAACCTCAGTCCTGAAAACCTGAGAACATTGGCTTCTAAAACTGATTTTTTCTGTGCTATGCTGAGCCTATCACTCACTGTTTCACACACATGGACACTCCTACAGATCACTCTATCACTATACACACACCATGAGCTGATTTCCCTTCCTTCCACAGAAAATAGGGTTCTTGAAGGTTCACTGTCATTTCCCTTGATTCTCACTGTCTGAAGTTCATTTTTTCCATGTTAAACCATTAAATTGTGCTAGCTAACTGCCAATTGATTCCCTGTTAAACTGAACACCACATCTTATTGCTCTTGTCAACCACAAGACACATTGATAGCTGTCAACACAAAACTGAAAACAGAGAATAGATTCTTTGAATGTTAAACTGATTTTTCTTTGAAGTTAGATTCATGTAACTGTCATTTTCCTTCCCTTAAACTATTTTGAATGTTAAATTCTTAAGCATTGAATAGTTCATGTTAAGTGGATTCGAAATTGGGTTCAAATTAGGCATGGGTTAGCTACTGGTTGAAGGTTAATTAAACTATCAAATGGTTCATTTGTTTTCACTGTCAAATTTCATATTAGCAACTGATTTTGATTCCAGACCTAAGAACATAATCCTAGAGCTGGAAATTCCTAAGCATGCACATTGTTTGTCTTGGCTTACACTCCTGTAATCTGTACACACAACACCATTTCACTGAGATATAAAAACTGGGATTTGGAATAAAGTTGATAACTGATTTTTAGGTCCCTTCTTCGATGAACTGAAACTGAAATGAGTTGAGTTTATTGGTATTATGGAACTGTTTTAATTGTTTTGGGTTCATTTTTTCACTGAGGTTGGGGTATCAAATCTGAGTTCTGTTTGGGGCTATCACTGTTGTTCCTCACCATCACTCACACACAAGCCTAACACACTGTTACACTGTTTTACCAATGCTCACTGATTTTCTTACTGCCTTCCTTTATTCATACTGTTTTCATGCACTCTATACACATACACACTTTCTCACATCCCACACACACATATGTTTCCCTATACATGCCTATGTATATATATAGAGTATAAATATAATATATGCATGTGTGTGTACTAGTATATATATGTATTATATGAATACATGTGTGATATGAATATAGGTAGCCTATCTGCTAGTGTATTCTATATTATAATATATATATATATATCAATATTTGTTGTATTTTAGATTTGAATATTGTCATGTGATTATGTAATATATATTATAGGCATAGTGCAGCCTAGGGCCCAGGCTCTTAGCCTATGGGTGCATCTGTGTGTCAGTGTAGAGTCTAGATTAGACTTGTGTAGTCTTGTTTGACTTAGAATAGACTAGTTTGACCTAGTTTGACTTCTAGAGTGGACCAGAGTTGACCAAGAGTTGACTTGGGCCTAGACTGACCTAGAATCATGTAGAATGCATAGTAGGACTTCATTATATCATTTTAGACTTATTGTGACCTGTGCTGTTCTGATTAGGAGCCAGACACCTCTCCTCGGACAGTACATTTCATCCGGACACTCAGATACAGGCGAGTACATTCTCTGATCATTTCATATCCTGCTTAGAATTATTTTCTGCATTAAATTACTTTACTTGATACTGTCACGTTGGTCACACGGATTAGTACTATATGGATCCCTTCTTGAGATGTTATCCCTTCAGGGAGCATCGGGTACTCTATGTTCTGTGCGTTTCACTTACATAGTGTATTATTTGCTTTTTTGGTTCTTTGATCACTTGTGACATATACTCATATGATCACAGAGTCTTTTTTGAATCCTTATCCCATTTATTGGGTCTATCAGAATCCCCATGGGACTACTATGTACCACCCTTCGGGGGCTTACCACCCTTTGGGGGCTTACCACCCTTAGGGGGCTGTTACATAGAATCATAACATAACCTGGTTGGATCCTTGTGTATTAATTGGGGGTACGGGGGAGTATAAATAGCCATGTGAACAATTCCAAGGTAGAATAGCCATGTACGCCTCTTTAGTATAGCCATGTACAATTAAGCCGTTCACATATTGACTTTGTGCTCTAAATCACTAGTCACTAGTAGCTCTTTACTTATAGTAGATATTTCTATTTCAGTTCTCTCTCTCTGTTTACATACTGCATTTCTTCAGTATCTATATCTTACTTTACTGCATGATTATATTTTCTAACCTGCTATGAACTGTTGAGATGTTCTGTACTCGCTCCTGTTCTGACTGGGCCTGTTGAAAATATTATAGAGGACGAGGAGGAGGCCTGTGAGGATACCTTCTACGGGACAGCTCTAGCTGAGGACATCACCCCTACTGCCTAGACTAGTTTAGTTAGGCCTTATCTTATTTTTATGTTGTCTTGAGACTGATTAGCTAGACTTTACTTCTGTTCAGAGATGTTGAGTTGTATATATTCTTTCATATTCAGTAGATGAGATATATTCTCTGGATATTTGCTGGAATATTATCTTAGACTATTCTATCTTCTGTATTTCCTTGAGTTCTATATCATATCGTGCTTTCTTCTTCCTTAGTTGTGATTGAGTTCATTTACTGCTATGTCACCCCCATTCGGGGAGTATAAACTGCTTAGTATTATATTGCTATATGTATGTTGACCTAGGACAGCGTTCTACCGCCGACACTGCGGCGTAGGCTGGGCGTTGTCACGTTCTCGTACCCTTACAGTGGGTGCGGGTCGTGACAAATTTAGTACATCAACATGATTTGATTTCGAAATGTGCATTTCCCATTTAATCACTGATACCATGTGACTGTTTTAAAAATTCTGAAATTAAATTCCATTTTAAACTAATTTTATTGATGTTTGATCTGCCATCATTGATTCCTACATATGTATTGGCCACAGCTAGATAGGTTTTTCATGTTAGATTAGGTTGGTTACACGAGAAATGGATTTTTGAATGTGGGTTTTAGTTTCGAACTTGGGATTTCTATTATGTGATGACTGATATGAGAGATTGGCCATATAGTGCACTGCCTTGAGATTTCCTGTATCATTCAAGATTAAATCGTTTAATGTTCAGATTCATGCCTTCTTTTTAAGAGTGGATCATTCAGTGTGACTGGTATGAGGAACTCTGTGAGTTCATTCCTCCTTGTAGTATATCGGTTCTCATATCCTCATAATACCATATCTGCCATCTTATATATATAATTCTGATTTACTTGGATATTAGTTGAAGTAGATTGTCTTGCATTTGAATCAAACCATTAGATTATGATCACTCTACAAGTAGAGGTGACCATATCATTGGTCCTGCCCCATCATAATGTTTAGTTATATGCATACATAAATAATCTATTTTCCTGCATCAAGTGATGTTCTGACCATTCACTACATTATCCTCCAATTGTCGTGGCCTTATTTCAAATGATGTAATCCACCTTCACTCGTAGTTTGTCCCTTGTTCCCCTAATACGCTGTCCCTGCAGGTTATCTTGCTTAATGTGTTGTTTAGTTGGTTGTTCTGTCCTTAGAAGGACATTAGGATTCATTTCAAATCTATCCTAAGCTCAGATACTAAATTCTAAGTTCAGTCCCATTAGTGAACATAATGGTGCTGTCCAGTTTACCTCGTAGGGTTCAGTCGAGCTACAAATTGGCATGTCCACTTCACATGACTTGTCCTGCAGACTTCAGTTAGTTTTTCTTTCCTTTTCATTGTATTTTCCTGCATATTATAGATTTGTTTCCTTTCACTCTTTGGTTCAGCCTAGCTTTTCCTCAAAGACTTAGATCAACACATTCCTAAATGCCATAATCTAGATACAGTCCATTAACTGTCCTATTTCCCTTGACCTGTACTGCCCCTACATTATTCAGTCCTCATATCACTCACATAACACATATTTTTTCCCTGTTACATGTCCACCCTCTACACACACACACACCCTCATTTGATACTGTTTTTCAGAATTACATATACACACACCATTAGACACTACACACACATATGTATATTACCATACAACACACCCTACCTACTGTCATGTCCACATACACATGGGCACCCACATGTTTGACACTTGCAATCACTCTACATTGAACACACATGTTTGACACTTGTACACTTGCATTTAGCTTACATTGACACTGCACCTGTTGACACATTCACTCAGTCACTCATTCCACTCTCCACCCTGCACATCACCTTGCATGCACTTTATTATTTGCCACACACTCTTGTGGTATCACACATAGACACATGTACATGTGCCTCCCCTATATCACTCAATGTATATATATACTTCTATATACTAGATACTATGATGTGGTATGTATGCATATATATTAGCCTATGTGGTATTATATATAGGGATGTGTTTTATGTGATAGAAATATAAGTATTGCAGATAATTGGCATAAGGTTGAATATATAAATATGTATGGTTAGAATTATGATATAGATATATATGGTATCCTAGTCTATGGTTTGGTTGTGAGTTGGCCTATAGAGATTGGCTTAGATAGAGACCCAATTGACTTAGTGTAACCTAGTTTGCCCTTGTTTGACCTAGTTTGACCCAGACAGTTGAACAGGTTTGACTTAGAGTTGACTTTGACCTAGATTGGTCTAAAAATTATGTAGATTGCATCATAGACTTCATTTACCTTATTTTAAATATATTATAACCTGTACTATTCTATTTAGGACATTGTAACTCCGGTGCAGACATCTGATATTATACTACTCTTTTCAGAGTATCAGGCGAGTAAATTCTCTGATAGTTCTCTCATTTACTTGTCAATTACTGTACTTCAGTTCTAGTTAGCTGTATGTGATTCTCTGTTACAAACACGTATTATTATTACTGAATCCATGTATACGACACACATACTTACTCGTCTTGCCTCTATTATTCGAATCACCATACGAATCACTATTCGAACACCTATTCGCATCTTCATTTGCTGGTTGGACTTGTATTCGATTGACGTATCGAATTTTGGATTCATTTGTATTAGATGGGCGGGGAAATACTTTATTAGACATGTAAACATTCCCACCATTCGAACCACCCCCTGTAAATGATATTCGAACGATAGCCATCTCTCACCTGATTAGTGCGTGATGTGCCGAATTTACCCATAGCCGTTTACATGTATATCTAAGTATTTTAAAACACACTTGGAGAATTTATTCGAATCATTGTTTGATCATCATATGAATCACTATTCGAATCACCTTATTCGTATCACCTTATTCGAATCACCTTATTAGAGCAATGATTAGAATCACATTCGACTCATCTTGTATTAGACTCACATTGGAATTACACTCGACCTATATTGTACTGTCTGGACTCATCATGTTACTCTAGTTCAGCTAGATTTTATTTTACAGTCTTTATTGCCATAATTTCTTCTCTTGTTTAGTTACGTACTTTTCTTGTACCTTATCTGTCTCTCTATACCATCACCTGAATATAAACTGCCATGTTCATCAATACAACTGTCTATAACTGCTTTATAGTTCTCTGTCATTTACTTGGGTTTTCTAGATGAGATGTGCTCGTTCCTGTCCTGACTGGACTTGTTAAAAATTTTACAGGTGATTTCCCTGAGGACACTTGCCCTACTTATTATGGACCAGGAGACGACTTAGCTATGTTTGGCCCCGACACTCAGGAGTGATCGGAAGATTAGCTAGTGACTTGGTATAGATTTTATGTTTTAGAACTTGATTGTAATTAAGTTGAGATATGTTGTTTTGAGTTTGTTGGAGATTTTATTATTTTAGTAGTTAGTTTTATTGTTATATTCAGTCTTAGTTATAATCTTCTGTGTTATCATATCGTGCTTAGACTGTGATTGAGATTCCATTATATCTATACTTGTCCTCCGTTCAGAGTTGAGATTTGACAAGTACATTATATAATTGCGTGAGTTGTTGGTTAGATAGTAACTTAGAACAACGTTCTACCGCCGACACTACGGCGTAGGCTGGGCGTTGTTACGTACTCGTACCCTCACAGTGGGTGCGGGTCGTGACACGATCGCCGCTGCGGGAGAGAGAGAGAGGAGAGTGAGGTCGCCGACCGCCGCGGGAGAGAGAGAAAGAGAGGATAGAGAATGAAATTTGGAGGGAATGAAAAGTTTCCTCCGTCGTTTCAAGTTAAGCCTGGGCCCTTTATTTAGCGACGGACCAGCGACTGTTTATATCCGTCGCAAAGCCGACGCTATTTTTGATACTTACCGACGAAATATCCGTCGCTGCGTAGACGAAGAATTGTTCCGCCATTTCCCTCAACAGTTCCTGCCAAATAATCAACTGCATGGCGACGGCTACTTATCCGTCGCTATATCTTCGACGTCCTAACGACGGATGAGCGACCTTTTTTCCCCCTTAAAATAAAATAAAAATTATATCGGCTTGTCGTCGGTACTCTGTCGGCTATTTGCTGTAAATCCGTCGCTAATATCGACGGAAGTTATCCTTCGCTAATGTGTCGTCGCTAACTTACTGTATTTTGGTAGTGGTACAGAATAATGACATAGGACATAAACAAGCAATTTACTATCTCAGCCGGATGATGGTAGGACCGGAACATAGGTACACTGCCGTAGAGAATGAGTGCCTTGCCCTAGTGTTCGTCATTCAGAAAACACGCCATTATGTGACAGGGAAGACCATCCGTATTATTTTACGAGTTAATCCCCTCAGGGTTCTCATGACCAAGCCAGGCGCACTCAGTTCTCGTCTAGCCACCTGGGTGATACTGTTATCCCCATACGACATGGTCTTTGTTCCGCAGAAGGCTATCAAAGGTCAAGCCCTGGCTGACTTCTTAGCAACCCATCCAGGCTCAGAAATAGCCAAAATTTATGAAAAAATTCCTGATAAAGTCGTCGCCACGAACATGACTTTGCACAACGCCATTTGGCAAATGTTCTTCGACGGTGCTTCAAGAACGCGGCTACAAGGTGATATCGTCGCTGGAGTCCGGGTGGTATTGATTTCTTCCTCCGGACTAGTAGTCAATCGGGTGTATTCTCTTACAGAACCCTATTCGAACAACGTAGTCGAATATAACGCTCTCGTCATTGGGCTCCAACTCACAAAAGAAGTAAGGATCAAATATCTGGAAGCTTATGGTGACTCGCAGTTGGTTGTTAACCAGATCTGAGGTTCATACGAGGTTCACAATGAGGACCTGATTCCCTATTATCAGACAGTAATTGCCATCATTACAACCTTGGAGCGGTTCTTTATAGAGCACATTCCTAGAAAGAATCTTCAACTGGGTATGAGTTACTCCACCCAGATAACCATCGACATACAAGACTGGAGACGCCCGCTCATCGACTCTGCGGTCTATGGAATTCTGCCAGAGAATGTGAAGGAAGCTACCTCAATCAGAAGACCCTCCCTCAGATTCTTCTACGATACGGAGACGAAAATGTTATATCGACGATCCTACGATGGGCTACTACTAAGATGCATGTCAAATATAGAAGCCAAAGAAGACCTACGTGAAGCTCATGACGGTACTTGTAGGGCTCACCAACCTGGTCCGAAATTACAAGATAGTCTTTGCCGGATGGGTTATTACTGGCCCATAATGGTCGCAGATGCAGTTGATTATGTAAATAAGTACAAGGCTTGCCAGATCCATATAGATTTCATACATCTGCCATCTGAATTCTTGTACCCGACAGTGGCCTCTTGGCCATTCGAAGCATGGGGAATGGACATCATTGGGCCAATCACCTTGTCATCGTCTAGAGGGCATAGGTTCATACTTGCAATCACTGATTACTTCTCCAAATGGGCGGAAGTTGTTCTGTTGGCAGAGGTTAAGACATCGAACGTGATTAGCTTCATAAAATATCACGTCATCTACCATTTTGGACTGCCCCGGAGGATTATCCACGACAATGGTCCTCAGTTCGCAAGCTACGCTTTCTATCGATTTTGTGATAAGAATCGAATTCAGAACATGGCCTCGATAGCATATAACCCCTCGGCCAATGGACTGGCTGAAGCATTCAACAAAACCATAATCATGCACCTCAAAAAGTTCGTGTCTGCAAACAAACGCGACTGGAATGAAAAGCTGGGTGAGTGCTTATGGGCGTATCGGACGACAATTCGGACGGCTACAGAAAATACACCATTTTTCTTAGTTTACGGGAGCGAGGCAGTCCTCCCATTAGAAACTCAGATCCCCTCACTTCGAGTGGCCCTCACCTACCGGTTAACGGCGGACGATAACTACCGCCGACGGCTACAAGAGTTAGAAGCATTAGATGAGAAGCGTTTACAAGCTCAACAAAGCATAGAGCTCTACCAAGTGCGCATCTCTCGGTCTTTCAACAAGAAAGTCAAACAGAGAATATTCCAAGTTGGCGATCTTGTCTTGGCCGTTCGTAGACCAATAGTCATGACTCACAAGACCCCCGGCAAATTCCAGCCTAAGTGGGAGGGTCCGTTCGTCATCGAGACCGTATTCACCAACGGCGCATATCGTCTTGCAAAATAAAATAGAGACTTGCTCATGATGCCCATCAACGGCAAGTTCCTCAAGAAATACTATGTCTAAATGATACCTTCCAACTATCCCTCTGATTGTGAGATATATACCCTCAGGTATCGCTGAACTTACACTCTGTCTTCAAATCTCCTAGATTGTTGAGTTAAGTACCCTCAGGTACCACTGAACTTACTCTCTGACTACTCCAAATGAATTTATATCTCATCTCTTAGTCATATCTATGAACTTCCTGGTCATAGCTTCTCTCCACCAAAAGTTTGTCTCAAAATCTATTACCCGCACCACCAGTGTGCAGAAGGGTAATAGGTCCATAAAACTTATCCTAATCTATTGCTCGTACTGTCAGTGCACAAAAGGGGGTAATAGGTCCACAAAATTTCCCAACAGGAAAAAACAACCACGTCCATATTACCTCTGAGTTGTTTTCCTATCCATCCCAAACAATCATCCAGTGCATAGAACTTTCACGTTAATAGCACCTCTGAGTTGTTCTGTGTACCCTTATTATGCTTACTCCTACCATATCCTCATTACCTCTGAGTAGGAAGGCTGTTTTGACCCATATTTACCATGTCCACATTACCTCTTAGTAAATATGTTGGTTTCCTCTCCACTTATTATCCGTACTCGCATCGCCAGTACACAAAAAGGGTAATAAGTCTACAAAAGTTATCCCAATACTACTACCAATACTACTACCCTCAGACTTGGGCTCCTCCTTGAGAGCAATCCTACTTGAGGGTCAGAACTCCCAATACTACTGCCCTCGGACATGGGCTCCTCCTTGAGAGCAATCCCTGCCCCGATGGACGCTAGCTTTTCTTTTGCCTCAATTCTAACAAACGGTGACTCTTGTTTGATGGAAGGAGGCAGCACCTCTTCCCTCGCAATGGTCTCAGCCTTCGATACGGATGCTACAAAAAAATCAAAAGTAAAAAAGATAGTCATATAACAACAAAGGACTCTGTGCGGCCTAGCTAGTTATGTGGCCCAACCAAAACATACAGCCCCAAAGTCATGAAGTACTCATGCAGCATTTATACGGCTCAATTATTATCATGCGGTTCAATACGGCTGAGTCATAAAAAACTTATACGGCCCGATACTCGTACGGATCAGCCACGAGATGTGAAACCCATTATTTTTGTAGCAGTTTATTTAAATAAATATTTGTGTTATTAATTAATACTTTCAAAAAAAATTATTATTATTAAATATTACTATTAATTATTTTTGGGTGAAAAAGGATTTTTGAAAATTATAACAACTTGGATTTTTGATTTCGGACCCAGACCCGAGTCCGAGCCCAGAACCAGGCCTGAGCCCAATTTCTTCTTTCTCAATTCTGATTATTTTGGCTTAATCTTTATATATATATAAAAAAATATAATTAGTTTTTGGGCTGGTCCCGAAGGACCAGCATTTGGGTGGAGACTTTTTTTCTCCATTACTTATTCTTTTCCCCAACTCCTGCTCTTCCACACGTTCCTAACGTTAATATCTCACCACTCTCCATTAATAACCTCCCATTTCCCCCACTCTCTCCCTCACTCACGAGCTCTTCACAGAGAATAGAAAATCACTCTCTCTCTCTCTCTCTCTCTTTCTTTCCTTACAAAGCAAACCAATCATCCCTCTCTGTCTCTGGAAGGGTTTCCACAGAACCCTCCCCAAGCCCTAGCTACCGACGCCCTTCCGGCGAAGCCCTCTGCACGGCCCCGTTCCCGCGCCACCGCACGACTTCCCCGGCGGAGCCAGCATCCCGCGGCCCCCTCTCCCGCGGGCCGACCCCTCCCCGAGCGCCGGCCGAGCCTTCTCGGCTGTCCCCGCGGCCGCGTTCGCCAAACGTCCCGCCTCCGCGCGCGCCCTCTTCGGCCATCCCGCGGAGCTGCGCCACCCTCCAGCCGGCTGTATTTGGCCGCCGCCGACCCCGTCTCGCCCTTCTTGCGGCAGCTCTCCCGCGCCCTTTGCCCTTCGGCGCCCCACAGCGGACCCGCTGTCCAGATCTGTCCGCCCGCGCGGTCCTACTCCGACGACCAGCGCTCCCCGCGAGCTTCCCCTCTGGCAGCGTCACCCCGACGCTGACAGCGTCGCTGTCCGCCGACGTCGCTGCTCTTTGCGTCATCTTTTTCTGGCCAGCATGCCCTATTGCTGATTTTTGGCGTTTTCGGCGTTGGCGTCGCTGCTGGATTTATTTTATTCTCTTTATATCATCTGAGAGTTCTAGCCGAGCACCCGAGGAACTCGAAGTTACACCTGACGTTCCTCCTCGGTATCAACCCGTCTTTCCAGTCATCTAATACAAAGCAAGTTTCGGATTATGTATTCCTGTATTTTACTTAGTAAAGTTAAGCTGCATGTTAAACCACACTGCTGACACGGAACTCTATCTTGGGGTTCAACTACTGATTGATACTATTACTGATTGTGGGACTGGGGGAATAGTGTAGGCGTTTATGACCAAAGCCCCTATTGACATAACTGTGTTAGCTTACCCCTCTTACACACGGGGATAAGCCATATCGTATCGCTAGGATACTACTGTTCAAACCCAAGCCGGTCATAGAGTTTGCATATTCAAAACACACTGAACTGTTTTATACTGCTGAAAATTATTATTTCAAACTGTTTACCCTGCACTTTCCAATTACTATTTAAATTATGAGATGCATATTTCGTTCTTGCTCTCTCCTGACTGGAGACAACATTTTAGGTAACACTGAGGATGAAGAGCTATATTATAACAGCTATTATGACCCGGTTCTCTACCCTGTGATGGTACCGGAGCCGTCTCTGGAGGACTGCTGAACCTGATGCTTAGATAGTTTCCCTTTCTGTATTTTCTTCTTTATTTGGAGTTTGTAGTTTATTTCAGCATTTCCCTTTTCAGTTGTACTCCTGAATATTTATTAAACAAAGTTTCAAATTCCGAATAGAACAGTTGTGACAAATGTACTTGTGTTATTGTGAATACCTGCAATGGAACAGCTTACTGCCGTCGTCTCACCACGGTGCATGCTGGGCATGGTCCGGTTCGACCCATTAACTTGGGATCGGGTCATGACATGTTTTCAGTGGTGGCCCATGCAGGTCCACAACAACAACAACTTAGGAAAACCTATCTAGAAGCAACTAGAACACTAGAACATCAATTTGTCACGACATAGGACCGAAATATTTTATTATTAAATATTTTTGATTGATATAGACTGGTAGGCTACCTTGCTTATGTATTGCAACCTATACTTTCCAGAATATGACCAAGGGAACGACCACCCCTGCTGGTGATGCGGTGCCATCTCCCGATCGTACCCCATCTTCCCCAGTACGACTAGAACCCCCATCATTGCAGTTGACCGATCGGCCCCATGAATCACCAGCACCTGGCGCCGCTTCTGGAACTGCAGATCAAGCGGCGGACCTTACCTATTCTCGGGCTGAGGTACAGGACACTGCAGCAGTAGCTGCTCAAGCTGTGGCCTCAGTGCCCGATAACTCCTCTGACCTCGCAAGCCTGCTACGAGGTGTACTTGAAGGTCAGAAGGCCCAAGCCGAGGCCCAGCAGAAACAGATTGATATTACGAGGGATGTTATGAATAATGTCATTGACGTAGCCTTAGCTATCTTAAACCGAGTTAGTGCGGAACCTCACCCTAGAAGGTATACCCCTAAATCTAGAAGATATTTGGGTCCCATCAAGTACCCTATTTTTTGGCAGTCTTGTCGTAAGAGGCTATTGGCTTGTGACTACTGCAAGAGGTCTGGTCATCAGGCCGTTAGTTGCCGCAAGAGATTGGGATAGTGTTTGGCATGTGGATCCACTGAACATCGGGTAAAGAACTGCCTCTTGTCTGTCCATTATACCAGAGCACCTATCCCAGCAACACCTGCTACGCTGCAACCTAGGGACTCTCTTCCTATCGAGCAAGCCTTGCCTCCTACACTCACTGCAGGAAGGCATGATGCAGACTCGAGGATCATAGAAGAAGATGAGGCGATTGGAGACTGCTCATACAAGAGCCAGAGCCATGAGGACTAGTACCTAGAACTGCCATTACCTATTGTTATAAGAAGTTGTAACTGAATGTCCTTAGAATAATCATGAGAGTCTTGCTGTAATTCTCCTTTATGAATAAAATTCTTGTTTACACCCTTATGGTAGAAATCTTTCCCAAAGTCTCTCTCCTACGATACAATTACTGAAATTGTAAATGAGGAGGAATGAAAGGCGATATTTATCAGGGATATGTTGGTGATTAAGAATTAGAAGGGTAGAATTTGGATTACCCAAACATTAGTTGGTACCTATAACAATTAGAATTTGATGATGGCATGAGTAGTGATTTGGACCCTGACCAGTTTAGGCCGACTGTATGTTACTACATATGTTTTTCCTAGATTTTGTACCTTTTAGTATCCCGTGATTTTAGGGATTATCTCCTTCCCATATCTTTAACGAACTTTTAGCATCCCTTAGGATCTATACTTTTGCTAATTATGGACCATTACTAGAACTCCTTAATCTCCTTCGTCAGCAGACCTTTAAACTTCTCCACTAGTGATCAATCTTTTTCTATCTTTAACGGGAATCCAGACTCATTCTCTATCTAGAGTTCTAAACTCTAATAACTCTTGTCTACCGAAGAAACTTTTATGATTTGCGTACCCTAACTTGATCTAAATTCTAAATTAAATTCCTTGGAGCGAATCCTGAACCAAATCCTTTTGGAACCATAAACCTCAGTTATTACCGAAAGAATTGGTTCAGCCTGGTTAGTTCATGATTCCCCTAGAGAAGATGTTTTCAAAATAACCTCAAATCTTGATTGTTATCTCCTAGGTTATTCCAAATATTTTTGTTGATTTCCCCACTCAACTTGAAACCCTACACTCTCTATGCAACTTCTTGATCAATCCAAAGCTTAGGCAGTATTTTAACTCAATGCTTGAGTACCGTGAAGTACGAACGGTCAGAGAATTGATTCCATCTTATTAGTAAAATCTTCTTTTAAAATTGTTGAATCATTTCCCTGTTGGCTCTACTAAATCATTTTAACCAGACTTCCCGAAATCCATAAAGACATACTTCTTTTACGACAACCCTACTCCCTATCACATTCTCAAAACTTTCCTTGGATAAGAAATTATTTCTTCAAATAATTTTGGTAAACGTCTGTATCCTTTAAGTGATTTATCGGGAAATGTTCTCATTGACTTCTTCAACTCAACCCAAAACTCTAATTTTTCTACCTTATCCTGCGTCCAACTCAATTGGCCATACTCAAGCTTGATCAATTTCCTCAAAATCAAATCTCTTAATTCTTAAGAGTTACTGGAACACATATTTATCCTGATAAATTTTCTTGAAACCAGTAGAACATACATCAATACCTTTTTCTATCATAAATAAAACTTTAGAACTCGTTTGAATTTTAGGAAATTTCCTTGAAATTTTCATGGACACAGCTGAGAAAATATCCAATAACCTAATACAACTTCGCACATGTGCGTAGTAGTAATTTGCCTGAATTATGAAAACTGCGAGTTTACTGCAGCCGGTTGCGCACTGGCGAGGCAAAAAGACTCTAAAGTTGAAGTGATTTCGAGTGTTCATAGATTTCTGGATATTATCGTGACTATGTTCTAAATACACCATGTTGATCATCTTTGTTGTTTAGTCATAAAATGGATAAAGTTAAAAGAGTACTCGGTCACCTAAAATTATTCAAGTTATTGGGTCAAAAAAATTCACTGCAGTCAGGTGCACTCTGGCGAGGCATAGATTTGAGACAAAGTGACTTCAAACATATTTGGTTCCCGAATACTATTCAGACTACATTCATATCATGGTTACCTTTTGCACTATCAAATCATTCTGACTTTCGCCTGATTAGAGGATTTATATTTCTAGCGGTTGTCTTCATTTCTGGGAATCTTTTGTCACAATCAGAGATAACAGATTTTCTACAAAATTCTACTTGGTCGTCCTAAAAATTTATTAGGATCAAATCAAGCTCAACCACCTCGACCTCTTTTCTGTTCAACCTTGGTACGCTGCATACATATATATTCCTATACCTTATGTATTTATTCATTCATTATTATTATCATCTAGTTACAGATTTAATTTGGAAGCTATAGGTAGTTATCTTGTAGGTCTTTTCCCGCATATCCTATCTTCTGACCGTTGAGCGGTGAAACGACATACTTTCCATCCTCGTTGATCATCACTCGGCCCTCATTGGAAATATTTCACTCGATTACATTCATTATCATTCTAATCATCTTTAGTATCCTACTATCGTACAACTTTTCAATTCTCCCTGAGTCACAAATCTTTGTACCCTATTTCAATTTGATGGAACATTTAGGTTTCTCATCTTAGAAGATTCCATCATCTTCTGCCTTTTTAAATAAAATGTCGACCTCCACTCTTTTCTTGTTTTCTCTCGTAACCTCTTTTAGTTCTCGCCTATTCTATGATCCTGGAGGTACCTAGGTTCTTTCTCGTGCCTAAAATGATTTGAATACTCCAAACTTTCCCGTCCCATTTCAGATCATATTTTAATAATTCCGATCGTGCCTGCTAGTTTAAAGTTTATTTTGTTTAAGGCTAAGTGTTGATTGTACCCCGGCCCTGATCCTTGGAATTTCGAGGACGAAATTTTCTAAGGAGGGAAGATTGTGAAACCCATTATTTTTGTAGCAGTTTATTTAAATAAATATTTGTGTTATTAATTAATGCTTTCAAAAAAAAATTATTATTATTAAATATTACTATTAATTATTTTTGGGTGAAAAAGGATTTTTGAAAATTATAACAACTTAGATTTTTGATTTCGGACCCAGACCCGAGTCCGAGCCCAGAACCAGGCCTGAGCCCAATTTCTTCTTTCTCAATTCTGATTATTTTGGCTTAATCTTTTTATATATAAAAAAAAAATATAATTAGTTTTGGGCTGGTCCCGAAGGACCAGCATTTGGGTGGAGACTTTTTCTTCTCCATTACTTATTCTTTTCCCAAACTCCTGCTCTTCCACACGTTCCTAACGTTAATATCTCACCACTCTCCATTAATAACCTCCCATTTCCCCCACTCTCTCCCTCACTCACGAGCTCTTCACAGAGAATAGAAAATCACTCTCTCTCTCTCTCTCTCTCTTTCCTCACAAAGCAAACCAATCATCCCTCTCTGTCTCTGGAAGGGTTTCCACAGAACCCTCCCCAAGCCCTAGCCACCGACGCCCTTCCGGCGAAGCCCTCTGCGCGGCCCCGTTCCCGCGCCACCGCACGACTTCCCCGGCGGAGCCAGCATCCCGCGGCCCCCTCTCCCGCGGGCCGACCCCTCCCCGAGCGCCGGCCGAGCCTTCTCGGCTGTCCCCGCGGCCGCGTCCGCCAAACGCCCCGCCTCCGCGCGCGCCCTCTCCGGCCATCCCGCGGAGCCGCGCCACCCTCCGGCCGGCTGTATTTGGCCGCCGCCGACCCCGTCTCGCCCCTTCTCGCGGCAGCTCTCCCGCGTCCTTTGCCCTTCGGCGCCCCACAGCGGACCAGCTGTCCAGATCTGTCCGCCCGCGCGGTCCTACTCCGACGACCAGCGCTCCCCGCGAGCTTCCCCTCTGGCAGCGTCACCCCAACGCTGACAGCGTCGCTGTCCGTCGACGTCGCTGCTCTTCGCGTTATCTTTTTCTGGCCAGCGTGCCCTATTGCTGATTTCCGACGTTTTCGGCGTTGACGTCGCTGCTGGATTTATTTTATTCTCTTTATATCATCTGAGAGCTCTAGCCGAGCACCCGAGGAACTCGAAGTTACACCTGACGTTCTTCCTCGGTATCAACCCGTCTTTCCAGTCATCTAATACAAGGCAAGTTTCGGATTATGTATTCCTGTATTTTACTTAGTAAAGTTAAGCTGCATGTTAAACCACACTGCTGACACGGAACTCTATCTTGGGGTTCAACTACTGATTGATACTGTTACTGATTGTGGGACTGGGGGAATAGTGTAGGCGTTTATGACCAAAGCCCCTATTGACATAACTGTGTTAGCTTACCCCTCTTACACACAGGGATAAGCCATATCGTATCGCTAGGATACTACTGTTCAAACCCAAGCCGGTCATA
The DNA here is from genome assembly GCA_029216955.1 of Iris pallida. Lineage (NCBI taxonomy): Eukaryota > Viridiplantae > Streptophyta > Magnoliopsida > Asparagales > Iridaceae > Iris > Iris pallida. The sequence continues at coordinate 2,853,623 of JANAVB010014596.1, read as the reverse complement.
GACGTTTGCATATTCAAAACACACTGAACTGTTTTATACTGCTGAAAATCATTATTTCAAACTGTTTACCCTGCACTTTCCAATTACTATTTAAATTATGAGATGCATATTTCGTTCTTGCTCCCTCCTGACTGGAGACAACATTTTAGGTAACACTGAGGATGAAGAGCTATATTATAACAGCTATTATGACCCGGTTCTCTACCCTGCGATGGTACCGGAGCCGTCTCTGAAGGACTACTGAACCTAATGCTTAGATAGTTTCCCTTTCTGCATTTTCTTCTTTATTTGGAGTTTGTAGTTTATTTTAGCATTTCCCTTTTCAGTTGTACTCCTGAATATTTATTAAACAAAGTTTCAAATTCCGAATAGAACAATTGTGACAAATGTACTTGTGTTGTTGTGAATACCTGTAATGGAACAGCTTACTGCCGCCGTGTCACCACGGTGTAGGCTGGGCATGGTCCGGTTCGACCCATTAACTTGGGATCGGGTCGTGACACGAGACAATTATGCGGCCCAGCCATACAGTATTCATGTGGCCCGATCATAAATTGCTCATGCGGCACCTATGCGGCTTAGTCATAGAAAGTTCATACAGATCCATCTTGAGGCACTCATGCGGTTCAAGTTCGAATGAGCAGTGGTTATGTGGCTCAGTCCATGCAGCCCTATCGTACAGAACACATGTAGTCTAGACGAGATAGGGCATACATCGACCAGGCTTATAGCAGAGGCAGTATACCCGCGCATAAAAATATGTGCTATGGCCATTTGAAATTTTTGTCATCGTCTGCTCACCATCCTTACTCTTGAGAGAAGGTTGCACGTCGGAACGAATGTAAGGAGTGTCTGCCGCTCTCGATGGAGAAGCAAGTCTCTTTCCTTTGGCCGCCGCACGAATCGACTTAGAGGCTTTTGGAGCCATAGCAAAAAGTATGATGAAGTCGAAAGAGGAGATTGAGAATGAGGAAAATATCTCTCTCTGAATGACTCCTATTCATAGAGTTGCTGAAAAGAGGCTCTTCGATTCTGGAGATCATTAAGGATAGGGACGACGTTTGGGGACTTTATCCCTAATAACCGTCGAACGTCTCTTCGGTTTTTTCGACGTTTGGGAACTCTATCCCCAGTAACCGTCGACTTAATCTCGAAAATAGATCCACAACCGAATCAGGAAAATTAAATACAGCAGTGACAGCTGGCAGGCTCTCTGCGGCCCAAAGTGTCCATGTGACTCAAGATTTGTTCTGCGACTCAGGATCTCCCTGCGACTCAAGATCTCTCTGCAGTTCGAAAAGCTTCCTGCGAATTGAAGACTCCCTACGACTTGACATATTTTCATGCTTCTTATTCAAAGTATTCCAAATTTATAATTTGAAAACTTTGAAGGGGTTCTTGTAGAAGCATGAAAAATATAGGATTCATGCGGATTACAAATTACCGCATAGGTACTTTGGGCCAAACAGGTCTACATGAAGGAAAGACGTACGATTGTTCAAAGACATATGCGTCCCGTCGACAAACAACTATAGAAGGAAGGTAGGCGGCCAAGAGGAGCAGTTCGACTGATAAAGCTGACAAGTCCTAGCAAAACATGACAGTTCTGACACTTCGACAAGAAAGATAAGACGTGAGACGTCGCCCAAAAGCAGGGTTCGTACGCCTCCATGCGGCAAGAAAAGTGTCATCTAAGCCGCATGAACCTTATGTGGCTCAGACTTATGCGGCCCCAAAAGTCTCCAAACTTCATGCAGCCAAGAGCAACTATGATCCAAGCTGCATGAGTCTCATGCGACCCCACAAGATCGAAGACTGAGAAAACTATACGCAACAGGACACATGGCAATCTAACTAAGTCCATAACTACCCAGATTTGCTACAACAAAATCCTAACAAATCGACAGACGGCAGCCAAAAAGTAGGTCTTCGCGTGCTAATCAGCCACGTGGCCGCAAGCCGTCTATGCGGCTTAAAATACATTATATTATAGCAGCGTGCCACATCCCTAGAAAAGGCTGGCAACCTTCAAGAGAAAAGTAATTTCTTCACGAGCTAGAGACTACATCAGATAGTCCACGGAGTAAGGCAGAGTTGATAGCACTTTCTCGAGCCTCCACCGCTACCCCCTAGAATCAAAACTAAACAATCGTATCTAGATTGTTTCCTAGGATTTCTTTCTAGGCTTTCCTTTGTACAAGCGAGTTTGCAATCAATTTCAGTGTTCTGTAATGCCTGTCTTTGATTTTTTATGGCAAACACTTAGTCTTCTGGTTTTCTAAGAAACAAAATTCAGTTGCATTATCAACTACTAAAGCTGAGTATATAGCTGCAAGACGTTGTTGTGCACAAATTTTATGGATGAAACAAACTCTGGAAGACTTTTAATTATCCTTTCATCATATTCCCATTTACTGTGATAACACTAGCTCTATAAATCTCACTAAGAATCTCATATGTCATTCACGCACTAAACACATAGAAATTAGACATCATTTTTTGAGAGACCATATTTTGTAAGGTGATATTGTTTTAGAATTTGTTGATACTGAACATCAACTAGCTGACATCTTCACAAAGCCTTTGGCTGAAGATCATTTTAAAGTTATATGAAGAGAATTAGCAATTCTGGATCTTGAGGTAATATAATATAATATTATTATTTAATGAACATGAATTTGCTAAATTTATTTTGGTTATAAGCCGAAAGGGCCCTTCTGTCACACAGGTGTAAATAACCTGAAGCGACACGGTGCACTAGTCTTTGGACTACCGCTAGCTGGGATCCGGCCCCTATAGCTAACCCAAAGTAGCTATAGCAATTTATGGGAATTAATTAATAAATATTAAATTATTTCTTTCAACATAATTATTTCTAAATTATTTTTCATATTTATACTAAAAACTATCACACTATTTCTAACTCTGTCTTGAAACCCTAGTGACCGAACTCGATGAGAGTTCAGGCCGAACTCGGACCGAACTTGGTCTAGGAGGATTTCGAACAGAAGCTGGACAATCGACCCCTCTTCTATTTAAAACCTCTTCATCATCATCTTCTTCATCAAGCACCTCCAAACCCTACCGAAAAACCCTAACCCTAACCTCCTTGTTCTCTCTCATCCAAGCTCTTTAAGCTTTCAAACTTCAGATTCAGAGCTCTCTCGAGGTTCTCTTCCACTGTTCACCATCAATTTCGGTATATCTCTCTCTTTTCTTTTTGTGCTATTTTTCATATGGCTCCCAAGCAACCTATTTTTTCTCAAAAGAAGAGGAAAGTTGATGAAGATTCATCCTCAACCCCTCATGAGGCGGCCTCCTTTTCACTTTACACTCCTTCGAGATCCGATGGAAATTTCTATGATGAATTTATTTTTGTGTCCCAAGAAGATTCGGACTCTTGGTTCACGGATTTTCATAAGAGAAAAATTTGTCCGGGTGCTCCTATAAACTTCACACTATTTCCTGATCACTGTAGCATATTCACATATCATCATTTGCTAGATCTAGTTCAATCTACTTTTTTCGTTTATACCAACACCATTCGTATGTTTTATTGTAATTTTTTGGTCACAAAGGGCACAGTGAAATCTACAGTTGGTGGAGTCGACATTGAGTTCGATGCCGATGATCTCGCGATCATTCTCTATGTACCCAATGACGGGGAAGCACTTATAGAGATTACATCTGTTGAGTTTCCCGAGGGAACAACTTTTAATTCCTTCCGTTATTAGCTCTGTGCACCGAATCCTTGACCCCATGGCTCTCTTCGCCCCAAACATCTGAAGAACTACTTCTATGATCTCCATCACATGGTGTTCTCCATTATCCTTCCAAAGAGCACTGCCACAGATGAGATTTTGTACATAGAACTCTCGGCAATTTATCATCTTCACTTCTATGTTCCGTTCAGTCTACCAAGACTATCATCTCCGCTATGGATCGTTGTCACAAGAACTCCTCGCGACGCCTTCTATACGAGATGTATCTTTCTATCATATTTCAGTATTTTTAGGTCAGTCTTGAGGACTGTGCTGAGGATGCTGTGTAATGCCCAGTCCTAAAATATGTAGGACCAGGAACGTAGACATGCCAGCTGTATTCATATGAAGTACACTCTAATATATGGAATCCTCGTATGAATACATAAGCTGTAAATGCAGTAGAACCATAACTAATCTCATCCACACAAAATAAAAGAATAGAAGATATCATATAATCAACTATAAAATTATCATTTGGTACATGTAGTTGGGCGGAGACAAATCCACTACCAACAAGGAAAAATACATAAGAAAAGAAATGATGTTGGCGAGCGAAGCGAAGACGATCCAAGCGCAATCATCCTCGAAGAAAAGGAGATGGTCACGGTTAGAGCTAGAGCACCTGCGAAAGACAATAACACACACCTGGCGAGATAACCAGGTCCTCAGAGGAACGTAACAAAAAACATAATATCATGCCATATAACTGAATAAATATTGCTCAAATAAATAAGTCAATTGAATTATAACATGGTCCAATACACACCTATTGAACGAGCGTACCATCCCTCCAATCAAACAAGGACAGGAGATGCTAAACTAATTCACGGTGACATAACTTTCTATACTATGAATCCAATATAGTATCCGGACCCCAACAAGGTTCAATACCTTCTCATCGAAGTAGTAGGTCACACCTACAACCAAACAAGGACAAGATGTGACGAACTAATCTGCGACAAGTTATTGTTCCAAGCCACGGTCAGATACAAGTACCCAAACTAAAAGTACTCGTACCTAACGGATAAAGGTGCCTAACCGTTCTAAGTAAAATATAGTTAAGAACAATCCTTCCTACGCGTGGGCCCTGGCTAAATAGGATCGGCATAGTCACCCCTTGGGCACCAGAGGCCACATCAGTAAGAGCGTAACGTTCCGCAGAACTTCAGTGGCCGTCAGTAATCATGGATAAGCTGACCCGCGTCTACGATGGAGCTCACGGGTTACAAAAGGAAAAATGCATCGAAGCCCATACGCTAAGGAATTGTCCTCCCCGCCCAATGCCTAATATGTTGTATCCACAACAGTAAACCTCTATAACTGCTAAGTCAAAACTAGCATGCAATCTCTATTAGCAGTTATTTCTATCGTACGACTTGTACGTACTGGTGGCCAGCCAATGTCACGCCCCAGAACCAGAATACTGGAGAGCGGGGGCATACATAGCCAGCTACGTATAATGAAATGGAATCCATCCCATTATACGGTCACGGCTGTCTAGATATATGAGGGTTTATCTACAAGCCATCAGTCTCTTAAGGTCAATAACAAGCCTAATGTCTCAATCACAAGCAAGTAAATAGAGTTACAAGATGTAAGATCACCAAATATACAATAGTAAGGCATCCCAAACATTACATATTCAGCTGATCATGAAGCTAGTCGTTACAAAATGGGAGGACTAGCAAGAGTTTCAGTCATACATGATCAACCCTAGGTTGCCAATCATGTTACAGCCCGTAGGCAGACAGTATGTAAAAATGTACACGAGCTAACACTTGCTCGGCGGCTAAACGCCTCAAAAGAAATAATTTACAATAGAGTGGGAGAGCCAAAAATAACCCACTCGTTGCCAGGATTCCGTCTAGTGGTCACCATGTGGCTGGAGATTCGGTAGATCCTCTGGAGCTACTCTGGTATCTGGCCATACAAAACCAGCTGGGTCAGATCCCAGAAAGAGCAAGTGCCACAAAGGAGGCTTCACTTAGGAACTAAAACCAGCAATCAGCACAAGAGTAATAATATATATAATAAAAGATAACAATTAAATAAATCAGGACAGGTGATATACGATGGGATAACCATGGGACTATTCAGATGGCCAGGTTACAACCCGTAAACCAAACAAGGACCGGGGTTGTAACCCTTCGTCTGAACAGAACTTGGATTCTTCCACCATTTATCTGCAAGATAAAATAAGAAATCAGGACATGTAACAATCATGTACAGGATCAAGACAAGAATAAACTGGTAAACTTCATTCAATATTTCATGGCCAAGCAATAAGTACGGCTTGATACTTTAACTAACTAGGGTTATCACAGGCCTAGTTACTAACAAGATGCAGTGAGATTATCCCACAGCCACAAGCCTTGCAGACCATCCAGGCTATCCGGACGCAATTAGAGATTGAATTCAAGTGGGTACATCGTCCAGGAAACGCATGTACCCTTAGGTGACTTAGAGGGTGCAACACATGACAGTGTGCTGGAAATGTGCCCTACTCGACGGCAGGCTACAGATCCCAAGTGGGGCGCCCAGATAACGGGATTGCCTGTAGCTGGGAAATCTCTTTATGACTACTGGATTTATTCTAGTGATTATCCTTAGTCGATTTCAGTGGGTCTTCCTGACCGTGGTACTCAGGGGTCCCCATCCTAGACATGATATAGGACAAGACGGGTTCTTTTATACAAGCACAATCGTCCACGGTGTCCAGTTCATTCAATCTTGTCATGTCGTGTTAGCCGTCGCAACAGCATTTCAAGAAATATCATGTCAGGTTTATCATGTCAAGAGTGCGCCACGGCGGGCCACTATCAAGAATTATCATGTCAAGTTTATCATGTCAAATTGTCAGGTCAAGTTATCATGTCAGGAGTGCACCACGGCGGGTCACTATCAAGTCATGTCATTATCAAGGAGGGGAGAAACTTGTGCAATTAAAATAATAATATAATAATAATATATATGTTCTTGAAGCCAATGAAAAACTCTACAACTTTCATGTAGGAAGTGGAAAGAAATTCTGACCACAATTCAAGCAAATAAAATAATTAAACAATCAAAGTGGGACCCATGCGGTCCAAAAGTAGGAGAACAAACATGCGGTCAAAGAGAGTGGGAGGCCACCCATGCGGCCAACATAACAAAGAGGGCATGAAATCAAGTAAGACAAAAGATAGTGGGACCCGCAATAATTGTAAGCTCCCACTTCAGCAAGCAAGTCAACTAAAGAAAGCTATGTGGGACCCCCCACAATTAATGCAATACGAAAAGGTTCACGTGAGCTACCTAATTAATGGTCCACGTGACCAAAACATTAGATAGTGGGAGAAGGGAACCTATGCGGCTCACCTCACATTACTTGCATAAAATACAACAAATAAATAAATAAATAACTAATGATCATGCAGTTGATGGCAAATATGCATTGGCAAGTATATGCGGCTCCTTGCAAGCATATAAGTATGCATTGGCAAGCATATGCGGCTCCTTTTTCTTTTCTGCAAGATAATAATAATAAAAAAATAATAATAATAAAAATAAAAATAAATAAAAAATATCACGGTACAAGTGAGCCATGCGGCTCTCAATTGCTCCATATGCGGCTGAGTTGCATTAGAGAATGCATAACTTATATTCTATTGCTCTCTTTTAGAAAATGCATTTAATAATGCATTGAATCCTGCTGAATGTGTTTGTTCCATGCGGCTCTCAGTTGGAATAATATGCTTTAAGAATGCCATTGGACTAATATGCAAATATGTATTATAAGAATGCCTTAAATGCATAAGCACAAACTTATTTCTTGAATGCCTACGTAAGCATTACTAAAGAAAAGTACTAAAGCATTCTTGAATGCTACTGAATGCTTTAAAGTATAATTATCTAAGCCTAATGCTTTAGACTCATTATTATAAGGCATGGAACTAGCTAAATGACAAATAGCTAAGCATGTAACACATGCGGCTGACCCACGAAGCATGCAAAGGATGCTACATATCAATTCATATGCGGCTCTGCTACTCCAAGATACTTTAATCAAAGCTTAAAGCATTAAATCCTTAAGACATTTAATAATAAATATTAAAGTACTAAAGCCTTTAAATAGCTATGCGGCTCTGCTGTTATCATTGCATTAAATGCATGCAAAAATATGCTGGCTATTGCATGTATAGGCCATGCGGCTGAGTGCAAAAATGTCCAGGCGGCTCAGCAAAATTTCATAGGTCAAATTGGACCTAACGAACTTCTCTGCAATCATGGTATCATCAACTTAGCAAATATGCAAGTGTGATGGATAAAAAGTCCTGGAACTAGAAATACCACAAAACTAGATCTACAAAAAATTTAACCATGGAAATGAAAAATGACAAGTACTAAAGTGGTTTAGAAACACATGAGAAAGACAATGAAACAATAAAAATAGAATTCCTCCATGAAGCAAGATGCACTTGCCTAAGCTCTCCTCTCTCTCCTGGTAGGTGGAGAAGTAAAGATGGAGAAGAAGAAATGAGAAATGAGTAATAATGGAAGAGAGAGAGTGAGATAGATATTTATGGTGGGAGTGGTGGTAGGTGGGAGTGGTTCTCCACAATAAAACCAAACCAAGCCAAACCCACTAAACCGAACCAAACCAAGCCAATGCAATGCCATGATGAACCATGCCAATGCAACATGCAAAAATAAAAATAAAAATCCAAGGCTAACTAATTATGACAAACCAAAAATATGAGCCCGAAATACGTACACGTATTTCCAATACGTAATACGAACTACGGGCATTACAACTCTACCCACCTTAAAAGAATTCCGTCCTCGGAATTTAATCAAGTGGCTAGAGATGTAAGGACAAGCTATACTAAGCAATCAATCATGCAATCATGTATGTAAGCAAGGAAATCGAAGGCACAAGAAAGAGGAAAGATATCCTGCTAGGAACCTCTCTGCCGGTTCTGGATCTGAGCTTGGACCTGGGCATACTGCTGGGGTCTTTGTAGCTGGAAGGCTAGGGCCTGAGGCGGCAATGGCCTTGGAGGCTGGTACTGCTGCTGAAACACTTGAGCCTGAGGCGGCAATGGCCTCGACAATGGATACTACTGCTGCTGCTGGACTGGGGCTGGTCCCCTTACCGAGGGACTAGTCTGGGCCGATGACGAACTGGCCCTATTCGGACAGGACCCTATCTTGTGGTCCGGTGCTCCACAAGCCAAGCACAATCCCTGTGCTCTGCGACACTCTGAAACAACGTGCCCTGGCTTCCCACAATGAGTGCAGCCTATTGCGAAAGACTGCTTCGGCTTCTGTTGCTGAGGGGACGTGACCGACGTCACTGAGGCCGCCTGCCTCTGAGTTCCAATTGTCAAAGCCCTGACTGCCGGGGCTGGTGCTGTCGACTGGGTCATCTGGCCGTGAGATCGCTTCCGACCCCCGGTCCTGTCCACTATCCTGTGGGAGGTATACTCGTACCTCCGAGCTGCTCTCAACACTGCATCAAAAGTCTGATGCTCAAACTGTTCTACTGCCAACAAAATCTCGAGATGGAGCCCTTGCTGGAACCGCTGGGCTCTGTCAAACTCGGTCGCCACCAAAGTGGGAGCAAACCGACTAAGCCTCAAAAACTCGGCCGCATATCCGTCGACCGTTCTTTCTCCTTGCTTCAGATTGGTGAACCTGGTCTGTAGATCGTACCGAGCCACAGTATCGAAGTACCTAGTCTGGAATCTCTCTCTGAATAGTGCCCATGGAATAGGGGCTACTAATCCCACGGCCTGTGCTGCCCACCAGCTGTGGGCAAGATCCAATAACTGCAGGCGCACCACGGCCACCTTCTCGTCTTCTAGGGTCTTGGCTGCCTCTAGAACCACTTCTGAATCCTGGAGCCATGCATCAGCAGCAATAGCATCTTCGCTGCCGTTAAAGAAGGGAGGGTTCAGACGCTTGAAACTGTTCGCTGTACGGTTCCCATGATCTCCACCTCTGTTCAGAGCATCTGCCACTGCCTGTTGCAAGGCATCTCCTCGGCGATCTGGAAAGCCAACAATGATCTGATGAGACCCACCAAAGTGCCATCATCAGGCTCTGCAGGCTGGACTGGATGAACTAGCGGCTCTGGATCCCCGGTAGGCATGACTCGAGAGGCTGCTCCTAAGTGCTGGACCTGATCTTCTGGTTGCTGCTGGTCCACAGGAGGCGATCCGCCTTGCTGATCGGCAGGTCCAGGTTCAATGCCGCTGAAGAAGACGACATAGGAATAATAAGGAAGGACTAGGAAAGATCAACGATTACAAGCATGTGATCAGGACAAGAATTTTCAAGGATCAAGAGGATACGAGCAGAGATCAAGGGCGAGTACTGATTGAGACATCTATTCGGTAAACCCTCACATATCTTGATTCACAAGACCTGCATGGGCCACCACTTAAACCGTGTCACTCCCCAAAACCCGAATACTGGAGAGCGGGGGCAGACATAGCCAGCTACGTATAATGAAATAGAATCCATCCCATTATACGGTCACGGCTGTCTAGATATATGAGGGTTTATCTACAAGCCATCAGTCTCTTAAGGTCAATAACAAGCCTAATGTCTCAATCACAAGCAAGTAAATAGAGTTACAAGATGTAAGATCACCAAATATACAATAGTAAGGCATCCCAAACATTACATATTCAGCTGATCATGAAGCTAGTCGTTACAAAATGTGAGGACTAGCAAGAGTTTCAGTCATACATGATCAACCCTAGGTTGCCAATCATGTTACAGCCCGTAGGCAGACAGTAAGTAAAAATGTACACGAGCTAACACTTGCTCGGCGGCTAAACGCCTCAAAAGAAATAATTTACAATAGAGTAGAAGAGCCAAAAATAACCCACTCATTGCCAGGATTCCGTCTAGTGGTCACCATGTGGCTGGAGATTCGGTAGATCCTCTGGAGCTGCTCTGGTATCTGGCCATACAAAACCAGCTAGGTCAGATCCCAGAAAGAGCAAGTGCCACAAAGGAGGCTTCACTTAGGAACTAAAACCAGCAATCAGCACAAGAGTAATAATATATATAATAAAAGATAATAATTAAATAAATCAGGACAGGTGATATACGATGGGATAACCATGGGACTATTCAGATGGCCAGGTTACAACCCGTAAACCAAACAAGGACCGGGGTTGTAACCCTTCGTCTGAACAGAACTTGGATTCTTCCACCATTTATCGGCAAGATAAAATAAGAAATCAGGACATGTAACAATCATGTACAGGATCAAGACAAGAATAAACTGGTAAACTTCATTCAACATTTTACGGCCAAGCAATAAGTACGGCTTGATACTTTAACTAACTAGGGTTATCACAGGCCTAGTTACTAACAAGATGCAGTGAGATTATCCCACAGCCACAAGCCCTGCAAACCATCCAGGCTATCCGGACGCAATTAGAGATTGAATTCAAGTGGGTACATCGTCCAGGAAACGTATGTACCCTTAGGTGACTTAGAGGGTGCAACACATGACAGTGTGCTGGAAATGTGCCCTACTCGACGGCAGGCTACAGATCCCAAGTGGGGCGCCCAGATAACGGGATTGCCTGTAGCTGGGAAATCTCTTCATGACTACTGGATTTATTCTAGTGATTATCCTTGGTCGATTTCAGTGGGTCTTCCTGACCGTGGTACTCAGGGGTCCCCATCCTAGACATGATGCAGGATAAGACGGGTTCTTTTGTACAAGCACAATCGTCCACGGTGTCCAGTTCATTCAATCTTGTCATGTCGTGTTAGCCGTCGCAACAGCATTTCAAGAAATATCATGTCAGGTTTATCATGTCAAGAGTGCGCCACGGCGGGCCACTATCAAGAATTATCATGTCAAGTTTATCATGTCAAATTGTCAGGTCAAGTTATCATATCAGGAGTGCACCACGGCGGGTCACTATCAAGTCATGTCATTATCAATGAGAGAAGAAACTTGTGCAATTAAAATAATAATATAATAATAATATATATGTTCTTGAAGCCAATGAGAAACTCTACAACTTTCATGTAGGAAGTGGGAAGAAATTCTGACCACAATTCAAGCAAATAAAACATTTAAACAATCAAAGTGGGACCCATGCGGTCCAAAAGTGGGAGAACAAACATGCGGTCAAAGAGAGTGGGAGGCCACCCATGCAGCCAACATAACAAAGAGGGCATGAAATCAAGTAAGACAAAAGATAGTGGGACCCGCAATAATTGCAAGCTCCCACTTCAGCAAGCAAGTCAACTAAAGAAAGCTATGTGGGACCCCCCACAATTAATGCAATACGAAAAGGTTCACGTGAGTTACCTAATTAATGGTCCACGTGACCAAAACATTAGATAGTGGGAGAAGGGAACCTATGCGGCTCACCTCACATTACTTACATAAAATACAACAAATAAATAAATAAATAACTAATGATCATGCAGTTGATGGCAAATATGCATTGGCAAGTGTATGCGGCTCCTTGCAAGCATATAAGTATGCATTGGCAAGCATATGCGGCTCCTTTTTCTTTTCTGCAAGATAAAAATAATAAAAAAATAATAATAATAAAAATAAAAATAAAAAAAAATATCACGGTACAAGTGAGCCATGCGGCTCTCAATTGCTCCATATGCGGCTGAGTTGCATTAGAGAATGCATAACTTATATTCTATTGCTCTCTTTTAGAAAATGCATTTAATAATGCATTGAATCCTGCTGAATGTGTTTGTTCCATGCGGCTCTCAGTTGGAATAATATGCTTTAAGAATGCCATTGGACTAATATGCAAATATGTATTATAAGAATGCCTTAAATGCATAAGCACAAACTTATTTCTTGAATGTCTACGTAAGCATTACTAAAGAAAAGTACTAAAGCATTCTTGAATGCTACTAAATGCTTTAAAGTATAATTATCTAAGCCTAATGCTTTAGACTCATTATTATAAGGCATGGAAATAGCTAAATGACAAATAGCTAAGCATGTAACACATGCGGCTGACCCACGAAGCATGCAAAGGATGCTACATATCAATTCATATGCGGCTCTGCTACTCCAAGATACTTTAATCAAAGCTTAAAGCATTAAATCCTTAAGACATTTAATAATAAATATTAAAGTACTAAAGCCTTTAAATAGCTATGCGGCTCTGCTGTTATCATTGCATTAAATGCATGCAAAAATATGCTGGCTATTGCATGTATAGGCCATGCGGCTGAGTGCAAAAATGTCCAGGCGGCTCAGCAAAATTTCATAGGTCAAATTGGACCTAACAAACTTCTCTGCAATCATGGTATCATCAACTTAGCAAATATGCAAGTGTGATGGATAAAAAGTCCTGGAACTAGAAATACCACAAAACTAGATCTACAAAAAATTTAACCATGGAAATGAAAAATGACAAGTACTAAAGTGGTTTAGAAACACATAAGAAAGAAAATGAAACAATAAAAATGGGATTCCTCCATGAAGCAAGATGTACTTGCCTAAGCTCTCCTCTCTCTCCTGGTAGGTAGAGAAGTAAAGATGGAGAAGAAGAAATGAGAAATAAGTAATAATGGAAGAGAGAGAGTGAGATAGATATTTATGGTGGGAGTGGTGGTAGGTGGGAGTGGTTCTCCACAATAAAACCAAACCAAGCCAAACCCACTAAACCGAACCAAACCAAGCCAATGCAATGCCATGATGAACCATGCCAATGCAACATGCAAAATAAAAATAAAAATCCAAGGCTAACTAATTATGACAAACCAAAAATATGAGCCCGAAATACGTACACGTATTTCCAATACGTAATACGAACTACGGGCATTACAACTCTACCCACCTTAAAAGAATTCCGTCCTCGAAATTTAATCAAGTGGCTAGAGATGCAAGGACAAGCTATACTAAGCAATCAATCATGCAATCATGTATGTAAGCAAGGAAATCGAAGGCACGAGAAAGAGGAAAGATATCCTGCTAGGAACCTCTCTGCCGGTTCTGGATCTGAGCTTGGACCTGGGCATACTGCTGGGGTCTTTGTAGCTGGAAGGCTAGGGCCTGAGGCGGCAATGGCCTTGGAGGCTGGTACTGCTGCTGAAACACTTGAGCCTGAGGCGACAATGGCCTCGACAATGGATACTGCTGCTGCTGCTGGACTGGGGCTGGTCCCCTTACCGAGGGACTAGTCTGGGCCGATGACGAACTGGCCCTATTCAGACAGGACCCTATCTTGTGGTCCGGTGCTCCACAATCCAAGCACAATCCCTGTGCTCTGCGACACTCTGAAACAATGTGCCCTGGCTTCCCACAATGAGTGCAGCCCATTGCGGAAGACTGCTTCGGCTTCTGTTGCTGAGGGGACGAGACCGACGTCACTGAGGCCGCCTGCCTCTGAGTTCCAATTGTCAAAGCCCTGACTGTCGGGGCTGGTGCTGTCGACTGGGTCATCTGGCCGTGAGATCGCTTCCGACCCCCGGTCCTGTCTACTATCCTGTGGGAGGTATACTCGTACCTCCGAGCTGCTCTCAACACAGCATCAAAAGTCTGATGCTCAAACTATTCCACTGCCAACAATATCTCGAGATGGAGCCCTTGCTAGAACCGCTGGGCTCTGTCAAACTCGGTCGCCACCAAAGTGGGAGCAAACCGACTAAGCCTCAAAAACTCGGCCGCATATCCGTCGACCGTTCTTCCTCCTTGCTTCAGATTGGTGAACTTGGTCTGTAGATCGTACCGAGCCACAGCATCGAAGTACTTAGTCTGGAATCTCTCTCAATATAGTGCCCATGGAATAGGGGCCACTAATCCCACGGCCTGTGCTGCCCACCAGCTGTGGGCAAGATCCAATAACTGCAGGCACACCACGGCCACCTTCTCGTCTTCTGGGGTCTTGGCTGCCTCTAGAACCACTTCTGTATCCTGGAGCCATGCATCAGCAGCAATAGCATCTTCGCTGTCGTTAAAGAAGGGAGGGTTCAGACGCTTGAAACTGTTCGCTACACGGTTCCCATGATCTCCACCTCTGTTCAGAGAATCTGCCACTGCCTGTTGCAAGGCATCTCCTCGGCGATCTGGAAAGCCAACAATGATCTGATGAGACCCACCAAAGTGCCATCATCAGGCTCTGCAGGCTGGACTGGATGAACTGGCGGCTCTGGATCCCCGGTAGGCATGACTCGAGAGGCTGCTCCTGAGTGCTGGACCTGATCTTCTGGTTGCTGCTAGTCCACAGGAGGCGATCCGCCTTGCTGATCGGCAGGTCCAGGTTCAATGCCGCTGAAGAAGACGACATGGGAATAATAAGGAAGGACTAGGAAAGATCAACGATTACAAGCATGTGATCAGGACAAGAATTTTCAAGGATCAAGAGGATACGAGCAGAGATCAAGGGCGAGTACTGATTGAGACATCTATTCGGTAAACCCTCATATATCTTGATTCACAAGACCTGCATGGGCTACCACTTAAACCGTGTCACGCCCCAGAACCAGAATACTGGAGAGCGGGGGCAGACATAGCCAGCTACGTATAATGAAATAGAATCCATCCCATTATACGGTCACGGCTGTCTAGATATATGAGGGTTTATCTACAAGCCATCAGTCTCTTAAGGTCAATAACAAGCCTAATGTCTCAATCACAAGCAAGTAAATAGAGTTACAAGATGTAAGATTACCAAATATACAATAGTAAGGCGTCCCAAACATTACATATTCAGCTGATCATGAAGCTAGCCGTTACAAAATGTGAGGACTAGCAAGAGTTTCAGTCATACATGATCAACCCTAGGTTGCCAATCATGTTACAGCCCGTAGGCAGACAGTAAGTAAAAATGTACACGAGCTAACACTTGCTCGGCGGCTAAACGCCTCAAAAGAAATAATTTACAATAGAGTGGGAGAGCCAAAAATAACCCACTCGTTGCCAGGATTCCGTCTAGTGGTCACCATGTGGCTGGAGATTCGGTAGATCCTCTAGAGCTGCTCTGGTATCTGGCCATACAAAACCAGCTGGGTCAGATCCCAGAAAGAGCAAGTGCCACAAAGGAGGCTTCACTTAGGAACTAAAACCAGCAATCAGCACAAGAGTAATAATATATATAATAAAAGATAACAATTAAATAAATCAGGACAGGTGATATACGATGGGATAACCATGGGACTATTCAGATGGCCAGGTTACAACCCGTAAACCAAACAAGGACCGGGGTTGTAACCCTTCGTCTGAACAGAACTTGGATTCTCCCACCATTTATCGGCAAGATAAAATAAGAAATCAGGACATGTAACAATCATGTACAGGATCAAGACAAGAATAAACTGGTAAACTTCATTCAACATTTCACGGCCAAGCAATAAGTTCGGCTTGATACTTTAACTAACTAGGGTTATCACAGGCCTAGTTACTAACAAGATGCAGTGAGATTATCCTACAGCCACAAGCCCTGCAGACCATCCAGGCTATCCGGACGTAATTAGAAATTGAATTCAAGTGGGTACATCGTCCAGGAAACGCATGTACCCTTAGGTGACTTAGAGGGTGCAACACATGACAGTGTGCTGGAAATGTGCCCTACTCGACGGCAGGCTACAGATCCCAAGTGGGGCACCCAGATAACGGGATTGCCTGTAGCTGGGAAATCTCTTCATGACTACTGGATTTATTCTAGTGATTATCCTTAGTCGATTTCAGTGGGTCTTCCTGACCGTGGTACTCAGGGGTCCCCATCCTAGACATGATGCAGGACAAGACGGGTTCTTTTGTACAAGCACAATCGTCCACGGTGTCCAGTTCATTCAATCTTGTCATGTCGTGTTAGCCGTCGCAACAGCATTTCAAGAAATATTATGTCAGGTTTATCATGTCAAGAGTGCGCCACGGCGGGCCACTATCAAGAATTATCATGTCAAGTTTATCATGTCAAATTGTCAGGTCAAGTTATCATATCAGGAGTGCACCACGGCGGGTCACTATCAAGTCATGTCATTATCAAGGAGGAGAGAAACTTGTGCAATTAAAATAATAATATAATAATAATATATATGTTCTTGAAGCCAATGAGAAAATCTACAACTTTTATGTAGGAAGTGGGAAGAAATTCTGACCGCAATTCAAGCAAATAAAACATTTAAACAATCAAAGTGGGACCCATGTGGTCCAAAAGTGGGAGAACAAACATGCGGTCAAAGAGAGTGGGAGGCCACCCATGCGGCCAACATAACAAAGAGGGCATGAAATCAAGTAAGACAAAAGATAGTGGGACCCGCAATAATTGCAAGCTCCCACTTCAGCAAGCAAGTCAACTAAAGAAAGCTATGTGGGACCCCCCACAATTAATGCAATACGAAAAGGTTCACGTGAGCTACCTAATTAATGGTCCACGTGACCAAAACATTAGATAGTGGGAGAAGGGAACCTATGCGGCTCACCTCACATTACTTGCATAAAATACAACAAATAAATAAATAAATAACTAATGATCATGCAGTTGATGGCAAATATGCATTGGCAAGTGTATGCGGCTCCTTGCAAGCATATAAGTATGCATTGGCAAGCATATGCGGCTCCTTTTTCTTTTCTGCAAGATAATAATAATAAAAAAATAATAATAATAAAAATAAAAATAAAAAATATCACGGTACAAGTGAGCCATGCGTCTCTCAATTGCTCCATATGCGGCTGAGTTGCATTAGAGAATGCATAACTTATATTCTATTGCTCTCTTTTGGAAAATGCATTTAATAATGTATTGAATCCTGCTGAATGTGTTTGTTCCATGCAGCTCTCAGTTGGAATAATATGCTTTAAGAATGCCATTGGACTAATATGCAAATATGTATTATAAGAATGCCTTAAATGCATAAGCACAAAATTATTTCTTGAATGCCTACGTAAGCATTACTAAAGAAAAGTACTAAAGCATTCTTGAATGCTACTGAATGCTTTAAAGTATAATTATCTAAGCCTAATGCTTTAGACTCATTATTATAAGGCATGGAACTAGCTAAATGACAAATAGCTAAGCATGTAACACATGCGGCTGACCCACGAAGCATGCAAAGGATGCTACATATCAATTCATATGCGGCTCTGCTACTCCAAGATACTTTAATCAAAGCTTAAAGCATTAAATCCTTAAGACATTTAATAATAAATATTAAAGTACTAAAGCCTTTAAATAGCTATGCGGCTCTGCTGTTATCATTGCATTAAATGCATGCAAAAATATGCTGGCTATTGCATGTATAGGCCATGCGGCTGAGTGCAAAAATGTCCAGGCGGCTCATCAAAATTTCATAGGTCAAATTGGACCTAACGAACTTCTCTGCAATCATGGTATCATCAACTTAGCAAATATGCAAGTGTGATGGATAAAAAGTCCTGGAACTAGAAATACCACAAAACTAGATCTACAAAAAATTTAACCATGGAAATGAAAAATGACAAGTACTAAAGTGGTTTAGAAACACATGAGAAAGACAATGAAACAATAAAAATGGGATTCCTCCATGAAGCAAGATGCACTTGCCTAAGCTCTCCTCTCTCTCCTGGTAGGTGGAAAAGTAAAGATGGAGAAGAAGAAATAAGAAATGAGTAATAATGGAAGAGAGAGAGTGAGATAGATATTTATGGTAGGAGTGGTGGTAGGTGGGAGTGGTTCTCCACAATAAAACCAAACCAAGCCAAACCTACTAAACCGAACCAAACCAAGCCAATGCAATGCCATGATGAACCATGCCAATGCAACATGCAAAAATAAAAATAAAAATCCAAGGCTAACTAATTATGACAAACCAAAAATATGAGCCCGAAATACGTACACGTATTTCCAATACGTAATACGAACTACGGGCATTACAGCCAATCACGCACATTCGTATTCTATATACGACACACAACTTCGTGGTACAACGTGCCAAGGCCATGAATGCAACACACAAAGGTGGTCCCTTAAATCTATGTTTAATGTGTATGAAAAATAATACATAGCAGAAAATATAAATGAACAGTAAGTTCTAACAGGTTATGCCATGTATCACAGTTTATTTGCATAAAGAAAATAATAAATAATGCATAAAATATGAGCTAAAATAAATAACAGCAAATGGCAAGGTGTCTTGCCTGATAGGATGCCTGGTGTACCGCAATGATCGATGTGGCACGAACTGCGACTTCGGGTAACAACTACACAAGGTGACCTCTGATGGTGTCACGGACAGTATAACACCCAATTTCTAAAATGAGGGTAATTTTGAAATTTTGTATTTTAATTTATTTAATTATGATATTTAAATGATAATATGATTATTGGTGTTTTTTAATTATTTAAAACTGTTTTAAGTTATGGCTTATGATTTTGGTGGTTGACTAGTGTAACCTTAGAGCCTAGCCATATGATTATGATGTTTGACTAGTACATTTTAGCCTAGAGGGTATTTTGGGAATTTTAGGATTTATTTGAATTTATTATGATTTATGGGAATTTGTGTAATTTTAATATTAATTAAATATTGCTATGTGTTGTGTTAGTCATGACTAGTTGAGACTTGTAAACTAACCTAGAACTAACCCTAGTTGGTGACCCTAGTCTAACTCTAGTTAACCTACTCTTAGTCATTAGGAATTTATTTTAAGGTAGGAAGGATTACTTAAGTGAAATTAGTTCATGACTTGTGGCATAAGTCAATGACTTATGATTTATCAATTTTGAGACTTGTGATTAAGCCATAGGCCCATGACTTAGGCCCAAAACCAAATTAAATCCACCCATGGCAGCCAACCTAGGGATTCCCACCCCTATTTAATGCCTCTTTCATTTAGGGTTGGCCTCTCTTGAAAATAGATCTCAAGTTTAGAAAGAGGTAAATCCCCAACCTTAGAAATTTCTAATTAATTCATTGTAGCTCCTTTTTAGTCCTAGTCTTTTGCAATAGGATCTAATTTATGTTTATATACTGATTTTGGAGGAGCACCTCAGTTTGCATGCAATTTGGGGATTTGGAGTTGCCATTTGGAATCCCCTCTTTGAAGCTTTTCTTGAGTTTTGATACTCAATAGGTAAATCTTCTAAACTCATAGTTTTTCCTAATTTCTTTGCATATAAGGTTAAGTTTTAGGGTTTCCTAGCTGTCCCCAAAATTTGGGCACAATTTGTGTCCATTTCGTGTCCGTATCGGACACGTATCATGATAGGTATACTAGGTGTTTGTAGAAATGCCACATAGGAATTTATTTTCATATTTTTGAAATGTAATTATATGGATTTGTAGATCTTGATGTGTACATTAATATTTGTGAAGGTGTCCTAGTGTTTTGTGTCCTTTTGTGTCCTATTTTTATACGTGGACATGCTGCACGAGCCCGTAGGCCGTGTCCTGCCTATCGGGGGCTAGAACTCGTGATACAGGATACGTCGAGACACAATTTTTTGTGTGAGCCTAGGGGCAATGTCTGCGACCGTGCTCCCAAAATTTGGGAGCACCTCGTGGAGTGTGCGTGGCGCAACCGCCTCCGTACTGGTCGTACGAGCCATGCGCGGGCTGCTGTGCGTGTGCACAGACACCACTGATACGCGTGTCGTATCGTGTCTGTGGGACTCGTGGACACGGTTCAGTATGTGTCAGACCTAGGTCTATCCTAGGTGAACCCTTGGACACGAGCACGTGACGAGTCGTGTCGTGTGTCGCGTGTGGGATACACGTGCACGCGTGCACGATGATTTTCGTGCACTGTTTCGTGTCTGTGAACACGTGTATTTCTGGACACGATTCGTGTCCAATTCCTGGACACGAGGACACCCTCATGCACCCTCACATGTATACCATTAATTACCAACTCACCAATCATGATTTTGTTGATTTATTGGGTTCGAATTCATGATTTTTTCCAATAGGTCAGACACCTCTTCACTGAACTGTTTTTCTGATTTTTAATTATTTTTTATTACTTTTTTAATAATGATAAATGGATATATAGCTCACCCACATATGTAATAGGTTAATGTAAGGTTGGAAATTGTGTTGGGTGTTCGTGAATCAGTTTCAAATGAAGTTTTCCATATTTTAATGCAATAGGCTGATACAAAAGAAACTGGAAACTGAGTTTTGGTTGATATTGTTAACTGAATTTTGTAGGAATGATTATATGTATATAGATGTATATTAGCTGATATTAATCTGAGATTTCCCTTGTGCAAAACCTGGAAATTAATCCTAAGTACACTGAGAACCCAATCCTGTGGCACACACTCTATAACCTACACACATACACCCTATGCATTTCCTGAGAATTTTCCTTTGTGTGCAAAAACCTGAGATTATTTCTGAATTCTGAAACTTAAGTTCACTGTCATATTTTCCTGCCACTGTTAAGCAAGTTGTGTAAGTAAACACACATCTAAAAACCTGAATTCTGATTTATGCTTAGTTTAGGGATTAACAGGAAGTACTATTGTAGTTGGTTCTTAAAACTAAAACCTGAGATTTTAGGTTCAGATTTGCATATGTATATTGCTGTCATATGATGAGTTAATTCCCTTCCCATTTGTCACTGTCAAGACCTACACAGCCACACACATACACAGGAAACTTGTCACTTGGGTTTTGGGACTGATTTCTTAATCACCTAATGACACACACACATAACCCTTTACATACATGCTAACCTTCACACCCTATTATATATACAATGTTTCCTGTCCACTGAAATCCAGAATCACACACATACACATTTGATCTCCTATTACTGTCACACAAAAACCAGCATACACACATATCACTGAATTGGGTTTTTGTATTTGGATTGGGGTTTTTCTGTTTTTCTCACATTGCCTCTACATCATAGCACACACATTCATCACTCACACACCCTCCACACACACACATGTCTACACAAATCACATTATCACACACACACACACATGTATGGAACTGTCACACTATTTTTCAGCCTATGCACACACACCCTCTCTCATATATACACACACACCCATTGCCTAGATGCACATATCCCCTCTCTATATATATATGTATATATATATATATCTAAATATGTGAATGTGTGCTTGAGATTCCTATGTTATATACATATATGTGTGTATATATATATATATATATATATATATATATATATATATATATATATGTGTGTGTGTGTGTGGAGTGCATATAAGTATAGCCTTGAGTATTGCTAATTGCCTAAGTAGTTGGCCTATAACTTAGATGACATAGCCTAGGGTACCCTTGGGTGGCCATGTGTATATGAAATATACACATGTGTAGTACCCTATAGACTAGTGTACGGTGTTCTAGCTAGGATAGACTTGTTTAGACCTAGTTTGGCTAGTTTAACCTCGTTTGACCTAGTTTGACTTATTTAGACTAGAACTGACCTAGTTTGACTGTTAGGGTTGACTAGAGTTGACCAAAGGTTGACTTTAGCCTAGATTGACCCCAAACTTTATGTAGATGTATTGTAGCAGTCTATTTCCTTGTTTTAGACTTGTTGTGACTTGTACTGTTTTATAGGAGACAAACACCACTCCTCGGACAGTATATTCTCTTCGGACGTTCAGGATACCAGGCGAGTACATTCTCTGATCATTTCATACCCTGTTTAGAATTATTTTCTAGCTTTAAATTACTTTACTTGATACTGTCACGTTGGTCACACGGATTGGTACTATATGGATCTTTTTATGAGATGTTATCCCCCTCGGAAGCATCGGATACTGCATGTTTTATGCGTTTCATGAATCATCATGTATCTCTATGCTTCCTCCGATTCACGAATCGCTTGTGACACATGTACTCTCATGTTCACAGAGCCATCATGAATCACCTTCATGTATCACTCATTTTATGAGCCATGTGAAGTTTTACGAATCTTAACATAACTTGAACAGATCTTTGTGTATCGATTAGGGATGGGGGAGTGGAAATAGACATGTGAATATTATCCCAGTAGCTATAGTCATGAATCACTCTCTTAGCTGTAGTCATGAATCTCCTATGCCATTCACATGTTTATATTTTACTCTGACTCACTAGTCACTATTAGCTCTCTATGTATAGTAGATATTTCTATTACAGTTCTCTCTCTGTTTACATACTGTATTTTTTCAGTTCATGTATCTTACTTTACTGCATGATTATATTTTCTAACCTGCTATGATCTGTTGAGATGTACTGTACTCGCTCCTGTCCTGACTGGTCATGTTGAAAATATTACAAAGGATGAGGAGGAGGCCCTATGCACCACCTATTACGGAGCAGGCTTAGACGACACCTGCGACCTGGTTCCTCTGGAGGATCCAGCTGCAGTACAGGATGCTACTCCCATAGTCTAGGCTAGATAGCTAGGCTTTAGATTTTCTTTCAGCATTGTTATTTGAATTCAGTTGTTGTTCTGAGATGTAGTTTATATTTAGAGACTCGTATTGAGCTGGATGTTCTTGAGTTGTTATCTTAGACACTTAGATTTTCTCTTTCTCTCTTAATTGTATTACATTGTGGTTTTGATCTCTCTATCTACCTTTACTATCCTGTATCTGCCTTAGATGTGATTGAGACTGTTCTGTTATGTTACCTCCATTCGGAGCATATATACTGTACAGGTACCTTTATATTGTTAGATGATTGACCTAGGACAGCGTTCTACCGCCGACACTGCGGTGTAGGCTGGGCGTTGTTACGTTCTCGTACCCTCACAGTGGGTGCGGGTCGTGACAGACAGTTCCATTGGGTCCAGGATGGTTGAATTTGTTAGGGTCGACATAAAGAGGTATAGAATTGGCAACGGAATAGGAATAGTGGGATGAGTCACAGACAGGATGATAATTGAAGAAATTTTTAAGGAAATAATACATATAATATTTTAAAAAATATTTATAATATTTGAAATATATATTTGTTAGTTAAAATAGTTTAAGATAAACTTTAAAAATATAATATTCATTGTAAGGCAAAAACTTAATTTGTCTCAAAACATAATTTGTTGGTCCAAATCTACAGATAAGGCATCATAAAATAATATTAATATATTTCTATCCCGAAATAATTTTAGGAAAATATTTTAAAAATAAAAATAAAAATAAAAATAAAAATAAAAAACAAAATTATTTTTAGCCTAAAAATTCTATGCTTATAAAATATGATTCTAGGTAACAATATATTTCCTTAGTCCAAAATATTTATAGAAAACACTTAATAATCTAGATAGTTATTTTTAGGGCTAAAATCTAATCTTAGTCAAATAGAGTTTTTGTAAAACTATCTTCTAAAACTAATTTGAAATTTTTTTATAAATCAAATAAACAATTCTACAACTAATAATAATAATAATAATAATAATAATAATATTAATAATATTAATAATAATAAATCAACTAATGAAAAAAAAATTAAAAATTAACAACAGAAAATAACAAACAAACAATTAACAAAAAAAATGAATGTTGTTCCTCTTAATGGAAAGGAGGATAGAGAGGAAAAGAAAAGGGGAAAGGGAGAGAGGGATCGAAAGAGCGAGGGAGAGGGGAGCGGGATCAGCCGGCGGCGGAGGTTGTAGGAGAAGTGAACGGGGAAGGGGGCGGAGGGAGAGAGGGGTGCGGGAGGCTGATCGGGGAAGTGAGGCGGTGGGCCGAAGGAAATCGGTGGTCCGACGGACGCAGGCGGCTAGGGATGGGGTTTCCGGCGGCGAAGGGAAGAAAGGGCGGCGCGGAGAGGAGCGGCGCTCGGGCGGCTAGGGCATGGGGATCCAGCCGACGACGTGCTGGGCTAGTGGCTTGGCGCGGGCGGCGGCCAGCTGTGAGCGGCGGAGGAAAGACCAGGGAGGGGAAGTCGGAGGGGCGTGGCGCTGGAGGAAGAGGTGGCGGAGGCAAGAAGGTGGTCGGCCGGCGTGGGGCTGACGGCGGAAAAGAAAAGGGGCGGCGACGGTGGTTTGGCGTGGAGGAGGTCGGCCGGCGCTGACTCAAGGAGGGCGGAGCGGCACTGACTCGCGGCCGGTGTCGATGACTCATGCGGCAGAGTCGATGGGGCTCAGAGCGGCGACGAGTTCGGGATCAGGTGAGTTGAGGGGGGTGCGTGTGTGTTTAGTTTAGGGTTTTATTTCTAGTGGATGCTGGTGGTGGTGCCGACATTGGCCGTGGTGGCGGTGGTGTTGGGGGACGGTGACGGGTTGGCCGGAGTCGAGGGTTCGACGAAGGATGGTGGTAGCAGAACTGTAGAGTCATGGCGGAGATGAGAACAGGTGGCCGGTGTTGTTGGTATTGCCGATCTTGGCGATGGCTTGGGGTGATGTTGCTGACCATGGGTGCGGCAGAGGTGAGCGACGAGGTGGACGGATGGTGGTTGTGGTCGGGTTTGTCTGGGATAAGGAAAGAAGACGGGCAGTGCAAGGTTGTACATGGTGGAAGTATCGGGTAATGGAGATGGGCGACAGTGATGGTGGTTGTTTGGTCGGAGGGTCAGGGTTAAGACTTGGAATTTGATGTATCGTGCCGGGGTTGTCGGCACGGAGGAGGAGCAATATATCTGTATAAATAATAGAATAAGAATTTGGACGGAGAACGAGGACACGAAGCACGCACGTTTGGTTGTGGTAGAATTTCAAAAAATAATGAATGATAGAAATTTGAGGAGTACTTGCCTATTTATAGGATGTAGAAATTTCCAATTGGATAAGAATTAGGATTCATTTAAACCCAATTTAGATAATTCGTAATTTAACTTAAATCAATTTAAATCGATCCAATCAAAAATAATCCAAATCCAAATTACAATTTAAATCTAGATAATCTAACTCAAATTAAAAATTATATCTTTAAATTTAAACTATTTAAATTAAATCCAAAAATATAATCCAAGATTTAATTTGCCACCATAATTCCAAAATATATTTTCCAAAAATACTAATAATAATAATTTTGAAAATTTATTATTATTTAAAAATAAACTAATAAAATATTTATGAAATATATATGTAAGCACAAATAATGTATACATGATTATGCTTTTCCTAGTATACAATAAAATATTATTATGATTAATAAATGCTAAAAACAAAAGGCTTTTTATAGCAAGAATAATAATTATATATAATATTTTGAAAGTATATAATAAAATAAAAAAATGTTTTTCTAAGATATGTACGCTCGCACATGTTCGCACTCGACGAGCAAGAAAAACGAAATCTTGCGCGCGACGTACAATAGTTATTGAGACGTATAATACAAATTTTAAATCAGTATCAAATTTAATTAAAAAAATAGTAGAAATTTTAGGGGTTTTACATCCTACCCAACTTAAAAGAATTTCGTCCTCGAAATTAAGAATTCGTAGGGGGGTGAGAAGGCACAACGGTAGATAGAAGGGTTCCTTAAAGAAGTTATATGGTCGTAGTCTAGGTTGAGGATATGATTAAGAGACGATTGTAATCACTCTTAAATTCAAGTGATTAGAAAGTCAAGATTGTAGATTTAGGGTCGAGGGAAAGGTCGAGTAGTTCAAGAAAAAGATATAGTTACATTGGGTGGTAATGGTGATAGGACAGTTAGAGGAAGTTATAGTATAACACATTCGTCCTTTTAAAATAGGTGAAGGCGAAAGTAATAAGGAGTTAAAAATGAGATATTATCGAGTACGAATATGTGGTTCAAGGACGACCGAAAAATTTCAAAAGAATTGTCAAGGCAGTCGTGGGTGGGATTCTAGAGGACAAGTTTAGCTATGTCCCCATCCACGTAGAACGATAGATAAAGGTGAACCAAAGTGCACTTGGTTGATCAGAACATCATGCACCGGTTCTGATTAGACCATATGTTAGTGGACACGTCCAAATAACATATATCTTGAAACAAGCTTGATAAAAGGGTACGCTTGTAAAACTAGGCTATAACAGCAGTATTGGTCAAGATGGTGAAGTATGAGTACGCGAGATGATAATGAAAAGAAATACAAATAACTCAAGTTTCTTGAGAACCTAAGTCTTGTTTATTCCTATACTACCATTCTACGGGTTTATTGACCAAGGCTTGGCTGACCAAATGGGTTAAATTTTTTTAGTCTCTATGGTCTAGACAAAACTATTTGTATTCCCTTAATGGTCAAGGGTGTGTCAGGTCGTGGGGTATTCTATCCAACTTAAAGAATTAAGCTAAGGGTGTTTGAGACATCCAACTATTAGGGTCAATCTCTAGCAAGCACGAAGGGAAGATAAGAATAATGATAGAAGGAATCAAGCAGGATGCAATCGATGAGTCGGTCGAATATGGAATCGAGAAAAGAGGTCAAGTATGTGGATGAGATCCTAGACTTCTAATCCTATATGCAGACTTGCTTGGTACGGTAAAGTAACCAAACAATTTATCCTGACCTGCATGGGCCATCACAAAACACTTAACGCCCAGTCCCAAAATACGTAGGATTAGGAACGTAGACATGCCAGCTATATTCATACGAAGTATACTCCAATATATAGAATCCTCGTATGAATACATAAGCTGTAAAATGTAGTAGAACCATAACTAATCTCATCCACACAAAATAAAAGAATAGAAGATATCATATAATCAACTATAAAATTGTCATTTGGTACATGTAGTTGGGCGGAGACAAATCCACTACCAACAAGTAAAAGAAAAATACATGAGAAAAGAAATGATGCTGGCGAGCGAAGCGAAGACGATCCAAGTGCAATCATCCTCGAAGAAATAGAGATGGTCACGGTTAGAGCTAGAGCACCTGCGAAAGACAATAGCACACTCCAGACAAGATAACCAGGTCCTCAGAGGGACGTAACAAGACACATAATATCATGCCATATAACTGAATAAATATTGCTCAAATAAATAAGTCAATTAAATTATAACATGGTCCAATACACACCTATTGAACGAGCGTACCATTCCCCCAACCAAACAAGGACAGGAGATGGTAAACTAATTCACGGTGACGTATCTTTCCATGCTATGAATCCAATATGGTATCCGGACCCCAACAAGGTTTAATACCTTCTCATCGAAGTAGTAAGTCACACCTACAACCAAACAAGGACAAGATGTGACGAACTAATCCGCGACAAGTTATTGTTCCAAGCCACGGTCAGATACAAGTACCCAAACCAAAAGTACTCGTACCTAACGGATAAAGGTGCCTAACTGTTCTAAGTAAAATGTAGTTAAGAACAATCCTTCCTACGCATGGGCCCTGGCTAAATAGGATCGGCATAGTCCTCCTTTGGGCACCAGAGGCCCCATCAGTAAGAGCATAACGTTTCGCAGAACGTCAGTAGCCGTCAGTAATCATGGGTAAGCTGACCCGCGTCTCCGACGGAGCTCACGGGTTACAAAAGGGAAAGTACATCGAAGCCCATACGCTAAGGAATTGTCCTCCCCGCCCAATGCCTAATTTGTTGTATCCACAACAGTAAACCTCTTTAACCGCTAAGTCAAAACTAGCATGCAATCTCTATTAGCGGTTATTCCTATCGCACGGCTTGTACGTACTGGTGGCCAGCCAATCACGTATGTCCATGTTCTACATGCGATATACAACTTCGTGGTACAATATGTCAAGGCCATGAATGCAACACACAAAGGTGGTCCCTTAAATCTAGGTTTAATGTGTAAGAAAAATAATACATAGCAGAAATATATATGAACAGTAAATTCTAACAGGTTATGCCATGTATTACAGTTTATTTGCATAAAAAAATAATTAATAATACATGAAATATGAGCTAAAATAAATAACAGCAAATGGCAAGGTGTCTTGCCTGGTTGGATGCCTGGTGTACCGCAATGATCAATGAGGCATGAACTGCGACTTTGGATAACAACTACACAAGGTGACCTCTGATGGTGGCACGGACAGTTCTATTGGGTCCAGGACGGTTGAATTTGTTAGGGTCGACATAAAGCGGTATAGAATTGGCAACGGAATATGAATAGTGGGATGAGTCACAGACATGATGATAATTGAAGAAATTTTTGAGGAAATAATACATATAATATTTTAAAAAATATTTATAATATTTGAAATATATATTTGTTAGTTAAAATAGTTTAAGATAATCTTTGAAAATATAAGAATCATTGTAAGGCAAAAACTTGATTTGTGTCAAAACATAATTTGTAGGTCCAAATCTACAGATAAGACATCATAAAATAATATTAATATATTTCTTTCCCAAAATAATTTTAGGAAAATATTTTAAAAATAAAAATAAAAATAAAAACAAAATTATTTTTAGCCTAAAATTCTATGCATGTAAAATATGATTCTAGGTAACAATATATTTCCTTAGTCCAAAATATTTATAGAAAACACTTAATAATCTAGATAGTTATTTTTAGGGCTAAAATCTAATCTTAGTCAAATAGAGTTTTTGTAAAACTATCTTCTAAAACAAATTTGAAATTTTTTTATAAATCAAATAAATAATTCTACAACTAATAATAATAATAATAATAAATCAACTAATGAAAACAAAAAAATAAAAAATAAAAATTAACAACAGAAAACAACAAACAAATAAGTAACAAAAAAAGAATGTTGTTCCTCTTAATATAAAGGAGGAGAGAGAGGAAAAGAAAAGGGGAAAGGGAGGGAGGGATCGAGTGAGCGAGGGAGAGGGGAGCGGGATCGGCCGGCAGCGGAGGCTGTGGGAGAAGTGAACGGAGAAGGGGGCGGAGGGAGAGAGAGGTGCGGAAGGCTGATCGGGGACGTGAGGCGGCGGGCAGAAAGGAATCGGTGGTCCGGCGAACGCAGGCGGTTAGGGATGGGGTTTTCGGCGGTGGAGGGAAGAAAGGGCGGCACGGAGAGGAGCGGCGCAAGGACGGCTAGGGCACGGGGATCCGGCCGGCGGCGTGCTGGGCTCGCGGCTTGGCGCGGGCGGCTTCCAGCTGTGAGCGACGGAGGAAAGACCAGGAAGGGGAAGTCGGAGGGGCACGGCGCTGGAGGAAGAGGCGGCGGAGGCAAGGAGGTGGTCGGCCGGCGTGGGGCTGACGGCAGAAAAGAAAAGGGGCGGCGATGGTGGTTTGGCATGGAGGAGGTCGGCCGGCGCTGACTCGCGAAGGGCGGAGCGGCGCTGACTCGCAGCCGGTGTCGAGGACTCACATGGCAGAGTCGATGGGGCTCGGAGCGACGACGAGGTCGGGATCAGGTGAGTTGAGGGGGTGCGTGTGTGTTTAATTTAGGGTTTTATTTCTAGTGGATGCTGGTGGTGGCACCGACATTGGCCATGGTGGCGGTGGTGTTGGGGGACGGTGACGGGTTGGCCGGAGTCGAAGGTTCGACGAAGGATAGTGGTAGCGGAACGGTAAAGTCATGGCGGAGATGAGAACAGGTGGCCGGTGTTGTTGGTGTTGCCGATCCTGGCGGTGGCTTTCGGGTGATGTTGCTGACCATGGGTGCGGCAGAGGTGAGCGACAAGGTGGACGGATGGTGTTTGTGGTCGGGTTTGTCTGGGATGAGAGGAGAAGACGGGCGGTGCTAGGTTGTACATGGTGGTGGTGTCGGGTGATGGAGATGGGCGACAGTGATGGTGGTTGTTTCGTCGGAGGGTCAGGGTTAGGACTTAGAATTTGATGTATCATGTCGGGGTTGTCGGCACGGAGGAGGAGCAATGTATCTGTATAAATAATAGAATAAGAATTTGGACGGGGAACGCGGACACAATGCACACACGTTTGGTTGTGGTAGAATTTGGAGAAATCATGAATGATAGAAATTGGAGGAGTACCTGCCTATTTATAGGATGTAAAAATTTCCAATTGGATACGAATTAGGATTCATTTAAACCTAATTTAGATAATCCGTAATTTAATTTAAATCAATTTAAATCGATCCAATCAAAAATAATCCAAATCTAAATTCCAATTTAAATCTAGATAATCCTACTCAAATTAAAAATTATATCTTTAAATTTAAACTATTTAAATTAAATCCAAAAATCTAATCCAAGATTTAATTTGTCACCATAATTCCAAAATATATTTTTCAAAAATAACAATAATAATAATTTCAAAAATTCATTATTATTTAAAAATAAACTAATAAAATATTTATGAAATATATATATGTAAGCACAAATAATATATACATGTTTATGCTTTTCCTAGTATACAATAAAATATTATTATGATTAATAACTGCTAAAAACAAAAGGCTTTTTATAGCAAGAATAATAATTATATATAATATTTTGAAAGTATATAATAAAATAAAAAAATGTTTTTCTAAGATATGTACGCTCGCACATATTCGCACTCGACGAGCAAGAAAAATGAAATCTTGCGCGCGACGTACAATACGTTATTGAGACGTACAGTACAAATTTTAAATCAGTACCAAATTTAATTAATAAAAATTACTAGAAATTTTAGGGGTTTTACATGCTGCTCCTGCCTATCTTCATGAGCATCGTCGTCCAGCACAGCCTGCACAGGATCCACCTCCTGTAGTTGCTCCTACTTCCACTGACTCCTAGGCTACTCATCCTCCTGCCGGTGTTACTCTTGAGTCCCTTCTGACTCTCATGCTGGATCAGTTCCGAGCTATGGATTTTCGTACTACCGTTCAGCTCCAGGCCATCTCGAACACGGTTCATAATTTATCATATAGCCTTGCTCACAACCCTAGCGGCCCTATTCCTATGGTTCGTGATCCATCCAGGCTTGGCTATCGCATTGATGACCGTGAGGCGCAGCGTTACTTTGATCATGCTGTCGCTCGATATGACCCCATCCGATCTACTGAGATTGGTCCTTCTACTGGTGCTGGTGCTGCAGCTGCTGATGATGATGAGGATGATAGTTGAGGATATATTTTTCCTCGTGATAGTTCAGTAATTTTTTGTTATGTTTTGACTTTATGCATGTATTAGTGATAAATGCTTCTTATGAGCATTATCAGTTATGATTTCTTGTTGGTGATGTATGCAAAACTCTTTTCAGATTATGCTAGTATTTCCATTATTCCATGCATGCCATCTTTAATATTTTATGGTTTCATAATATTGTTATTCCATTTTACTATTATAACAAAATGGGGGAGTAAGATTGATAAGATTTATAAGGTTGACAAGATTTATAAGATTGATTTCATCTTGGCTATAACTTAAGATTTTTGATGCTTATTCACTGTATTACTAATTTGGTTTGAAAGAATGTTGGTTTAAGACTCTACAGCTATAGTTTCAGTAGAATGTTTTATTACGGGAGAGTAATAAGACTTGATCGTACACTACAGGGAGCATTGAACATTGTATTGTACCAACTGTTTGACGGACAAAAAGCTACTTCCGTACTCATCAAGTCTACTTCCACTTTAAGCTGAACCATTCTTTAAGTATCAATCGTAAGTTTTGTCACATTATCAAAATGGGAGAGATTGTTGGCACATTTAGCCATAGTCAAACCGGTTTCGATAACTGTCTTAAACTTCGATCTCGATATGAAAAGAAACGAAGAATGCAGATTGCATCATCTCTGAGATTTTATATTTATTCTGTATTATTCTATTTATTGATTCTAGAATATTTGTGAATCGAGATCACTGGCAATTAGAAGTCTATCCCTGATTCTATACCAAACCCATCTTGATTCTATCATAAACCAAATTAAATCTATTTCTAAACCAATTCCTAAACCAAAACTGCCCTGGAATTAGGCTAACCGAACTCGGCCAGAGTTCTGCCCGAACTCGGACCGAACTCGGTCAACAGAATTCACTCCTGGTTAGAAGCTTTACATATTCTTGTAGATCTCCAACGTTTAAATTTTTGAACGTTAGGGTACCGAGTTCTGCCCGAACTCTGTCCTACAAAAACCTATAAATAGAGAAGAAATTTTCATTTCTAAACATTCATTCAATCTTCATCTTTTCTATTCATTTCTAAGCTTCCTATTCTATTTCCAAAGCTTTAAACTTCAAATCTCCAAGTCAACTCAATTCTTCTAAGTGCCGATGGTTTCCGAGTAGGAGTTTTCGAGTTGTACAAGCTTGGCGTATAAAAGATTTTTCAGAAAGGTGTTGAAGTTTGTTCGTGGGCTTCGGATAAAAATACGACGGTGGTGAAGTTGGCGTATTCTTCGGTAGAAAACACGTGGTGTAATCTCTATTCAAAATAGTGGATTCAAACATCGGGTCGAGGCTCGAGACTGGACTAGTCCTCACAGAGGAAAACCAGTATAAATCTGCAATCTCTGCGTATTGCTTTCTTGCCCTGATTTTACTGACTTACTTGCAATCATTTCATATATATATTGCTTCACCTGCTTAGAGTTAAATTTTTTAATTGTTAAATATTCTCCGCTGCACTCTATTCACCCCCCTCTAGAGGCCATTGTTCCTACATTCATAACATGGCAGAAAACTATAAAGCATACAAAAGAGTAAGATACATAAACTGTAAAGAAAGATGTACATGAAAACATGAAGATATTTGATAACTGGAAATATATACATGATAGGTAAGAACTGTAAGTGACTAGTTATTTAAAGCACAATATGGTTATGAAAACAGGTTAAGGTTGCACATGAATAAGTTATGGAGTTCACATGAATAATCTACTGGGGATAAGATCCACATAACCAATTCTACTCACCCATGCCCCAATCAATACATAAGGATCCATTCAAGTTATGTTACGTACATGATTTCACGTGGGCTCAATAAATGAGTGCACATGAATGATTTGCACATGAGGGGCTCAGTGATCATGAAAGTACATGAATCACATGAGTGCACATGCATGAATAGTAAAAGCACAGGAATACATGATATACATGAAAAGTATATGACATGGTGTATTCGATGCTCCCGAGGGAGATAATATCTCATGAAAAGATCCATATAGTACTAATCCGTGATAACATCGTAACAGCATCAAGTAAAGTAATCTAGAGCATGAATATAAGTCCTAGCAAGTATGAAACGATCAGAGAATGTACTCGTCTGCGATCTGAATGTCTGTGAGAAAATACAGTCCGAAACAAGGTATCTGAGTCCTATTTAGAGCACACAGTTTATGATGTAATCCAAAATGTAATAATTGAATTTGACAATGCAATCTATAGGATTCTAAGTCAATCTAGGTCAAAGTCAACTCTCGGCCTAGCCAAATCCTATACAAGTACCATATATCAATAGATATCATATTATACAATCATATATCAAGTATACATACAAATCAAAAGTATATAATATATAATATATATATATATATATAATATATATATATATATATATATATATATATTACAAATGTATATAGGTATCATACACATCAATGTAAATATCTTATGTGTATACATTATCTATATACAAGCATACATACATTCCTACATACAGTCATCTATATTCATATATTAGCTATATATTTACATATTAAATATACAAGTCAAATATATATATATATATATATATATATATATAATAATATATATATATATATTATATATATTATAATATATACACATCATTATTATATACATATACAAACAATATATAGATAGAGAGGGAAAGGGAACACCAACAATATATAGAGAGTGTGACTATGAAACAAAATAAGGGAATGAGTGAATATGCAAAAGTGGCTGTGGTTGTGTGACAGTGAGGAAATGAGGGTAAGTGTGATAGTGTCAACATGTAGACTGTTTAGTTATGCGGTGTATGCAGTGAAGGTAGCAGTAAATGAATGGGATGAGGTTGTGTTCAGTGTGGTAAAAAGAGCAGTGAGAGGATACATATAGAGTGAGTGTATGTGTGAATGTTAGAGGGTTATATTGAGTGTCAAAGTGTGTAGCATGTGGCAAGGGGTCCCAGTGGATCATGACATGGAAACTCAGTTTTTCATATAAAGGTAATCTCAGTTAACTTTAGCATTCTCAGATTTCATACAACATTCCCAAGTTCAACATACCTCAGTTATTGAAACAATCTCAGGTTTTATACTTGCAATTGAATCTCAAGTTACACTTAATCCTAAGAATACATTCTCAGTTTTCAATTCAAAGTAAACTCAGGTTCATTTATTAGGATCTCAGGTAAAGATTATATCTAAGCATTAGGTATCATAAACTAAACTCAGTTTTAATCAATACATATTCAATTCTCATTCGAAAACAGGTTATACAGGCATCAATCTCAGTTAACTTTTAGCATTCAATCTTAGGTAATTCACTATTGCAATTAAATCTCAATTAAACATGTTCATTCTCAGATTATCTAGGCAACTCAGGTTTTTATTTCCTCATTCTTAGGTTCATAGTATACATGTTCAGTTTTAAACTACATGTAATCTCAGTTACCAAAAACTAAAGTCAGTATACAAACGACTCAATCTCAGGTTCAACTCACACTTGAACCTGAGATTCAAGTCACAGCTTCAAGGTTGTACATGCATTTAGAAATCTCAGGTTAATACATGTAAACTCAGATTCCTATATTAAGTTCTCAAGCTTTCTAATCAATTCGAAAATTCGGGTTTGAAGTATATACTCACTTCACAGATATGGAATAAACCCTACAACTACACATTAGTGAAAGATCAAGCAAAAACCTAAACCACGCAATCCCATGTTATTCATATCAGTTTTGAACATTTAAATCCTAAATATAGATAGTTACTTTCAGTTTAACATTACATCTTAAACTCAGATTTCAACATACAACATTCCCAGGTTTACATTCAGTTTTTCAGGTTCAATATTGTATTAATATACTTTCAAAACCAACTCAGGTTTTACATTGTATCAATCTCAGGTCATATATCAAACTTAGGTGACAACATGCATCAATCTTAGTTTTAACAAATCAGGGAACATGGCAGGAAAGGTAATGACAAAGCATTCATTTCTCAGGTTATGTCAATCTCAGGTAATACAATTTGAATTCCAGGTTAACATGTAATCAGTTGAACAAAATCTAAACCAAACTAAAACCTACTTATAAATCTCAGCATCTACCATTATATCTCAGGTTAACTTACATTAAAATTCATATGCAAACATTCGAAACTCTCAAGAACAGTGTGAACATTTACAGTATTAGTGAAAAAAATGAAAACCCGACCAAACAAACCCAATTATGATTTCGAAAACCCAATTAATTATCAAATTAATGTGCACAGAGGTTAGATACATATCATACGTGTTAGGGAGGGGTGTCTTGTGTCCACAAGACTGGACACGAGGTATCCAAACGAATTTAAAATAGTGTATCAGTAAATTAACAAACACAATGTGGTACAGGGGTGTCGGTTCAAATTGGATATGACACAGTGTGCCGTTGGCCATGTGCTCGTGTCCACGTGGAGAGTAGGGGTAGGGCTTCGTGTCTATCACCCTGAATTTGGTCCACGACGTGTCCACGAGGGACACGAAGTGAGTATCAGTACGAGATTGACACAGTACAGTGTACAGTACGAATTCAGTGCAGACACGAATGCTCGCTCGACACGAAACATTATAAAACTTTGGGAACATGTCAACAGACATGTCCTCCACCTTCGTGTCAAGTTTCGTGTGTTCCTGTGTCCTATACAGTGAGAATTTAGTGTCGGGTAGCAGGGCACAGCACGGGGGTCTCGTGCTGCGTGTCCGTCTCCATTTTGGACACGAAGACATGCCCAAATCGTGCTCATTCCTAGGGATCTGTGATCTACACATTAAGAGCTACAAAATCATGTAATTAGTTTTGCAATTTACATAAATTCATTTCTATGTGAAATTTTACCAAGCACTTTATATAGCACACCGATACGTGTCCGATACACATAACTAATGGATTCAAAATCAAACCAAACTTGAGGGACAGCTAGGAACCCTAAATGAATGCATCTATGAAAAAAAATCAGAATTTGAATGAGTTTGATGTGTTTTACCTATTGAGAGTGAATCTCAATGAAACGCCTATGAATGAGGGTCTCTTCTCCAACTTGTAATAGTCCCAATCCTTTGAATCCTTGCTAGATAGTTCCTAATAGTCTCTACTACTGTAGGGGAGTTCAATGCAATTGGTTTGGTCCAATTTGGAGGAGATTTGAGGAATTGTTGAAGATTTGGGGAAGAACACTATTAGGGTTTGGACAAGGATGAAAAAGAGACAAAATTTGAGAGGAGATGATTAAGTAAAGGGGAAACTCTTGATGGCAGCCTAGTAGCTAGGGTTAGGGTTTTGAGCGTGGTTGGCTATAGCTTCTCTCCATAATGAATACTTAGCTCTCAAGTTAAAGCCCAAGTGAAAATATATATTCCTAACAAATATCTAATCTCAACTATATGTAGATATTATCTAACTTATCCATTAAGTTTGTAACCCTCTAACTAAGCCTCTATGATCATGACTAATATCTAGGTTAGGTCAAAACTAGGTCAAGGCTTAACAATATCTAGCACAATTAAATCAATCAAAATTCATTTTCAGTAAAAAGTTAAAAATGATCAAAATACCCTCAGGCTAAAAAGTATAAATAAATCATTCTAAACACATGGTTAGGCCCCGTGGTCATGGTTAGTTCTAGGCTTAGCACTTTTTAGGGTTTCACTAGCTAAGCAACAAAATCACAGTTCACAATTTTAAATAGTTTTAAATTAATTAAAAATTACTAAAATCTTAACATGAATTAAATCATATTATTAAATGATTATAATTACAAAAGTTCAAAATTACTCTTATTTTAGAAAAGTGGTGGTTACAGGTCTTCCTCCTCCTCCTCCTCCTGCCGATGCTCAGTAGTTTTTGTTTTCATGATTGTGTGTTGGCCCATTATTGGGTGTTTGTGCAGACTTTTTTTTACCGATGTTCTTAGATATATTGGCGCCGAATTTTATCAGTGTTTGTAGAAAAAATTGTGGATGTTGGACTTATTTTTCCTTCTGGATGCTTGATGATTCATTTTCCCATTTTTCTATGTGTTCATATAAACTATGTGTTGGATGATTGATTCTTGTTTACGATGTTGCTGGATTGTTCTTATTTATGTTGTTGGATCTCATATATGCAGGGTTGAATTGTTCTTATTTTTATTTTACTATATTTTTTAAAAAAATCTAGATTAGCGACGTTCAGTGACGTTTTGTGACGTCCGCTAAACGTCGGTAATCAATCGGAACGTCGCTATCTAAGTATCAAAACGTCGTTAACGTTGCCAAAGTGCGGACATGGCAGCCAGTAGAGTAGCAAAACATCGTTGATGCATCACAAATTGACGACGTTACTCTGCTCTGTAGGTATACATCGCTATTTTAGCGATGTCATTTACGTCGCTAAGAAATGTCGCCACTGTGACGTCTTACGATCTGTTAACCATCTGCTACTGTAAACAACGACACTGTTTATTAGTCACTAATCTCGTTGCGAATTATTTTTTAGCAAGATTTTTGGCCTAATTAGCGACGTCAGTTGACATCGCTAAAATCATTTATTCCAGTAGTGACAGTCTAGCTGAAGCCTTGAACAAAACTATTATCAAGTTACTCAAGAAGTTTATTTTATCTAATAAACTAATTGGAATGAGAAACTTGGTGAATATCTTTGGTCGTATCGCACTACAGTACGTACTCCCACTGGTACAATATCGTTCTCTTTGGTCTGGAAGTGAAGCAGTTCTTTCTCTGGAGATTCAAATTCTATCTCTTCGAATCGCTCTACCTAAAGAATTAACAATTGAAGACAATGATCGTCTACAGTTACAAGAATTGGAAGTATTCGACGAGAAATGATTAATGGCTCAACAGCGAATTGAGTTGTATCAAGCCTATTTTTTTAAAGCTTTCAGTAAGAAGGTAAAGGAACGAGTTTTCCAGGTCAGTGACCTAGTTCTTTTAGTAAGAAGACCTATGGTTATGACGCATAAAAGAAGAAGAAATTTTATAGCTAAATGGGAAGGTCAGTTTGTTGTCGAATCTGTGTATTCAAATAGAGCATACAGATTAAGAAAGCCTAATGGAGATCTGCTGATGATGCCTATTAATGGAAGTTCTTAAAAATATTATGTCTAAATCATAAGTGGACATTACTTTGTATACCCCAGCAAGTTTTGTACAATGTTTACATATTCTTTCTGGAGTAACGAATACTTTGCATGTTAACATCTACTTTATTTCGAGCCATTATTTTGATTCCAACAGTTTTTATCAAACACAAATAACGGGTCCTCACAAATTTTTCAGCAGAACCACCTCTAATTCGTATAAAACTTTCTTGTAAGAAAATCCTCTAAATAAACTCTCCAATTTATAAAAGTTCGTCATCAAAGCCAAGCTGTTTTGATGACATCTTATTTCAATTCCCCAATCGGAATTGGAATAATCTGTTGTGTCATAAAGATTAATTATGTCCATATTATCTCTGAATTATTTTATGACACTTATCTTCTATAAAGATTCATGAATTTGTCATGTCCATATTATCTCTGAGAAAATTTACTCCAAAAAGAATATTCAGTCTTTATCACCTCTGAAATATTCTATACTATCGACTTTCTCTAGAGAAGTCTATAAATCTACCATGTCCATAATACCTCTGAACAGATTTATTTCAGAAACATCTATCATTTCCATATTACCTCTGATGAAGTTTCTGATCATCTCATATTACTTGCATATAGTTGAATGCATCACAAGTAATGGGTCCAATTATCATCTATTATGTCTATATTACCTCTGATAATGATCAACTTCTAGTTTTATATCTATTATCTATACCTAATTATGCTAAAGATAATAGGTCCATTTCATCTATCATGTCCATATTACTCTGATAGTAATCAATTTTTCATATCTATTATCTACGCTCGAATTGAGCATGTCACGGATAATAGGTCCACACAAATAAGATATTTTTCTATGTCCATATTACCTCTAGAGAAATATCAAAAATCAAATATCCCCAGCTACAGAAGTGTTCTTCATTCTCAAAATGACACATAATTCCCAAAGGTGATATGTATCTAATATTATGTACAACTTGGACGGTGAGTATGCATACCAAAGTCAAGACACTAAATTGATCCTCTGCTAGAAAATTCTATGCATTCATTTTCTCTCCAAGTCGTAGAAGATGCATAAGAAGACTTTATGCGATCATTTTTTCTTCAAGATATTGAAAACGTGCAAAGAAACTGGTTGCGTATGCGTTTCATTGATCTCATGAATCTTTATTATTATCAAGACTATCTGAAAGGCAATGAGAGGGTTTTCCCTATTCGAGCAACAATGAGATGCTTTTCTTCATGCGTCTAGTTATCAGGATTATCTTATGAAGTGTTTGTGAGATTATTCTTACATACAAGATCTAAAAAAATTACTCACAGCTACTAGAGATAAAAGGATTTACAAAATATGGCTAAGGAGAAAGCCAACAAAACCCTAAAATCTAAATGAAACCCTAAAATATTTAAGAAAAGAGCACTCGGAGTCATTAATCACATCTGCAAGGTCTTGAAGCGTCCGCACACCCGAAAAATAAAATAGTCAACGAAAAGCATCAACTCCTTCCTGTATCATTTCTCTTCTGGGCTCAAGGGGAGAAAATCAAAATCAGCGGATGCACTTAAAGGCTTAGCAATATCGGCCATAGAAAGGCCCAGCACGTCTAAATCTTCCTGAGCCATAGAAAGGTTCATTTCTGCCAGCTTTCTTTATCTCGAGTTCGAAGAAGGTACTGGAGTTGAACGCACAATAGCTGACAGAAGTGGCAAAGGGACTGCAGTAAAACACAATAGGCAGTCGTAGAGGAGTAGCACGCTTCAGTTCAAGGAAGTCTTCTTGGAAGCCAATAGGAAGCAGTACAGAGATAGTGGTTCTCTATTGCTATTATATAAAGCAATATCATGACTCTTCGTATCCTTTAAACGAATGCTTCAAGAGACAAAAAATTCCTAGAGTAATGCAAACATCGGCTAATTAATGATAAACGAATGAACCTATTTAATGGGAAGATAAGTCATCATGAAAGGCCCAGTTTGTGAAGATCCACCTATAACCCTATCATAATCTAGAGTTATATGGTTAAAACACAAATAAAATAAGGTTATCTGACATATCAAGTCGCTTGGCAAGAGCTTTAAGAGAATTTTAAGGATTCGAATAAAGACATTTGCAGAAGAGATTTAGGTGGCATGTGCTTTAAAATTACATGCATCACTTAGGAATCAAATACGTGATAATCTAAATCTCATGCAGCAAAGAATTCCCAACACATTTCTTAATAATGGTGAACCAGTTCCTTTTTAACTTAAGGAGTTTTCGTTATGCTTCATATTAATAGTCTCAATGATTATTCAGATTCATCTCAAAAGCAACAAAATCAAAAGTGTTATACGACATTTTTTGACCTAGCAGTTTTTGGTTTGACATTGAAAAGTTTACAAGTAAAATTGTATCGAATGCGTCTTCTGCCTAAATAAAGATTCAGTTTATGATATGATAATCCTATGTGTAACCCCCTGAATTTTAGGGTATCTTTCAAAAAAATTAGATGAATTATTTTTAATAAAAAATTTATTATAATTAGTTTTGATCATTAAATGTACTTCTTCGTGACCTTAATTTTTGGAGCAACAGGGATGTCAACCTTTTGAAACTTTATTCATGAGTTTTGTAGTAGGCAAGATTATCTTCATTTTGATATAACATGTCCCACTCAAACTTGTTCCCTTGTATTCTATTTATATCGCACAACTTTCTGGCCAATTTAGGTTGTTTGACCATCTAGAGTAAATCTTGACCTAACTTCCAATTTAATTTCGTAGCTCGACATCGATCCAACCTAATCGACCCAATATATGGTCTTGATCTATTTTAAGTCTACTACACACATGCCACTTGTGTGTCATCCAATTGAGCTCCTGTATGCTATTAATTTATCAATGATCATGATTGATCTAAATTTGTGGTCATTATCGCACCAAGACCAAACATAACCCAATCTAGCCCAACCACCCAACCCAAGTGCATGTGACCCCCTCATGATACACCCAAACAACCAACAAAATTTATCTCTCCAAAACACCAAACACCTAGCTGTAAATCCCTTTTTTTTTTCTTAGTACTATTATGCTAGTATTCATAATTTTATAAATCATTAATTTAGTTTGGGATCCCAATACCTACACATATAAGACCTAGCCTAAATTGCCTTACCACCAATGCAGATAGATAAATGAATTATTTAGGATATATATATATATAATATATATATATATATATAATTTTATTTTTTAGAGAAATAACTATATTGATGTATCAGGCACAAAATGCCGAAGCCTATACAAGAAAATGCGCCAAGCTTGACAAGACCGTCAAAAAGAAAAGACCAGTAGCAACAAAAACCTAGCTGGCCCAAACCGTAAGGTTGATCGGCGCTGACCAGAAGCGGTTTGACGAGTGAGAGCAGCGTATGTCGATCTTAAGGATTTAACGGAGGGCTTCTCTGATCAGCTGTGAAAGTGGTGTATTGGCGTCCTTTGTACCTATATTTGTTTCGGTTCTTCCAAAGAACCCAAATTCCAGCAGCTGCGACGATCTGATGCCCATGAGATGATCCCCAGATGGCAAGAAGATCATTGAAGCCCCCGGCCCGGGTAACCTGGCCGCATATGTTAGAGAGGTTGGTCCACAGCTGAATGAAAAGGTTTTCGATGAGCAGGATGTTTTAATGGTTTCTAAGTGGTGTTCTATGCAGCAATAGCATTCGAGGCAAGGCTGAAGCCGATGGAGGCGAGTGAATCATCGGAAGGCAGCTTCCGACGGTGAGCTCTCCAGAGGAGGATGGACCATTTGATGGGGATACAGGAGTGCCAAAAAGGAGCATCAACGGGAAAGTCACTCTGTTACCTCTCACGACGATCCTGGCAGTTGCCATCGTAAAATTGTCACTGAAAGTGGAGGACCACCGTTGGGCATCAAGGGACTCGGAGAGACGGATATCAGTATTGGCTAGGTCGGCAATCGCCTCCGGTCCCAGCCAATCTCTGGCCCGGTCCCAAAGCCAGCCAGAGCGGTTATCCTATAGCTCGCGGATCGTGCAGTTCGGTAGGGCGGTTGGGGATAACTGGAGGAACGTGTTGCCCAGCCAACGCTCGTGACCCAGCGATGAGTTGCCATTGCCAAGCTGAAGGGTGATGAATGGCTCTGCGAGGTGGCAGCCTTGGAGGAGACGGCACCAA
Organism: Iris pallida; assembly: GCA_029216955.1. Lineage (NCBI taxonomy): Eukaryota > Viridiplantae > Streptophyta > Magnoliopsida > Asparagales > Iridaceae > Iris > Iris pallida. The sequence goes on along the minus strand of JANAVB010014596.1, from coordinate 2,810,695 downwards.
GATGCGGAGGAGCGATTGTTGGCGACGGCTATTACGGTGTGAATGTCGGAAGTATCTGGGCTTCATGAACCTGGTCCAGAAAGAGTTGTCCGTACGGAGCTTCTACCACAACTTTATGGAGCAGGCATCGATAATGTGCGCTAACTTAGCAAAGCTGATTCCACCGGCTTCAGTAGGTTTGGCCATCGTATCCAGGGTTATCTTTGCCATCGCTGTGATCCCAGAGAAGTTGGCGAAGAGGGACTCGACTGAGGCTAAGACCTTCTTAGGGGGGAGCAAACTTCCAGGGTGTAGATGGGGATCGAAGAAAGGACGTGTTTGATGAGGATCATCTTACCGCCCGGGGAGAGGGTCGTATTGTGCCAGCCCTCAATTTTCTTTTTTATTTTGTTCATAAGACCGGCAAAGATTCTCGAATTAGATTTACCGTACACCAGCGGGCACCCCCGGTAAGTGAATGACGGGTATGGGATGGAGAAGGAGCTCAGATTGGAGAGAGTTTTAGAGTGGCTTCGATCGGCTTTGTGGTGGGTGTAGATGACACTTTTGTCAGTGTTAATTTCTTGTCCGGAGCATCTGGTGTATTTCTCCAACTCGTCTGACCACCTCGACTACCAGAATATCACCTTTTAGCGACTCCCAAAAATGTCGCTAAAATGGATGAAAACGTCGCTAAGTCTAATTTTTGACGTATTTAGCGATGTTTTATGGTTGTCGCGGAAAGCCTAGTCGCTAACAGGAAAAACATCGCTAATCGTCGCTCTTACCGACGTTTACCGACGTATTTATACGTCGGTAATTTACTGAAGTTCACCGGCGTACCAGCGGTAATAGAGCGACGTTTATTACGTCGACCAACGTTAGTAACTCCTGGAACATTTAGCGACGCAATTTTAATACTTACCGACGTTTACCTATTTTGTAAACGACAAAATTTTTTGGAACATTTATCGACGTTTATCGACTCATACCAACGTTTACTGTGAGCACCCAGAATTTCGGGTTGATTTTTTTTAAAATTTTTCTGATTGATTTAGTTTTAATAAATAATTTATTCTGGTTATTTATCTATTAGTGTACTTTTCCGTGCCATTGATATTTGGAGTGTCAGGGATGTTCAACTCTGGAAATCTTCTTCACGAGTTTTGGAGTGGACATGATTGCCTTCATGACGGTATATAGTGTCCCATCCAAACTTGTTCCCTCGTGCTCTTTTTGCTTTGCAGAACTTCGGGTCGATTTAGACCATTTGATTATTATTTATTTTCCCACTCTTTTCCTTGATCATTTTCAGCGCGTTACCATGACTTTTAAATTGGGAGCGCAAGACCAGTCAGTTTCTTAAAACCAACTTCTCATTGATGATCTACTTGAGATGCTCTTCACCCTTGACCTTCGTGTCCCACTCAGACACGCGATTTTGTGCTCTATTTGCTTCGCACAACGTTCCTGACACGTGACCCAATTTTATTTCACCCTACGGCGTCACATTCATTTTCTAACTTGATTTGTGGGTCCCCTGTCGACCAAGACCTGTCAGCCCCAATTATGGACATGGCCCACATTAAGCCTACTACCCGTCCGACACTTGTGTCCCATTTATTGGAATCCCTATGTGCTACTTATTTACCCAGGATCATTAACACCTAATTTTAATTCGATTTTTGCACAATGTCCGGTTTTGACCCAATCCGGCTCCTCCGAGTCAAGCCCAACTCTATGTTACCCTCCATCATGACACCCTCACTTTCCGTCCAAAAATAATATTAAATATCATGTTTCCCTATTTCAATATTTATTAGAATTTCTGTTCATTTAAATTCCCCATAGGAATGACCAATTTCTCAATATTAATCCTAGCCTTTGGAATCCTCCAAATTAATCCCAACCATCAAATTCCTACATGGCAACAAATTTCCTCCTCTAGCTTTTGGCCGGCCCTAACTATAATGTGGGAAGAATCATTTCTCTCTCTCTCACATTATTAACTACTCTCTTTCTCTCTCTTCCCTCTCAATTATTTCACCCCATACAAAACTCAACAGCAACAAAACTTCACCACCACCATTGCATAACACACAACACCAACAGCAGCTGTGGCCGAGCCCGACCTCCCCCACCTTGGCCGAGCTCGGCCGGCCACAACCACTCGAGCCCACCAGCACCTCCTTCCTCCTCTTCCTTCTCCACATTTTAGCCATCATCTCCACACCATTCCACACCCGACCACCTCTTCCATGGCCATCCTCTCTCCATCCTCCGACGGCTGTCTACCACCCCTAGGCCATCGGCCACGCTACAACCGACCACCCATCCTCCTCCTTCTTCCCAACACTTCACCGTACCACCACCAACATCAACCGCGCCACCACCACTCTATTTCAGCCATCCCCTCGCCGTCGTGCTCCACCCCACGCCGCCGTCGCTGCCGCGTTTGCCGTGCTGCCCCGCGTGCAGCCGCGCCTCGCTGCAACAACAACATCGCACAAAAGCAGCGGCAACAGCCATGGACGGTCGTTCGCACGTGCAGCGTGGCCGCCGCCACCGTGGGCACCCCCCCACTCCGGCGAACTCCGACGAATAGTTCCCTGGCGACCACCATCCTCCGGGATGCGCCGTCGAGGCGATTCGTGCGTTTTGCACGACGTCCCGTCGTGACGAGCTCGGGAACGGGACTGAAATCGCCTTCCATTGTTGCAACTTCACACGCATTTTTCCGGAAATCCGACCGTTGGATCGGCGATTTCTTTGCTCCGTCACAATCTCAGTATATCCACCTTCATCTCTGTCAATTTTCGTCCGTTAGTTTTATCGTTTGATACATCAAAACCGGCCACCAAGTTGACCGTTTAAATTGTATTAAATTTGGACTGTTTTGCGGGGCCAACTTCGTCAGCTTGTATCTCCTCCACTGCAGCTCCGTTTGGCATGCTACCGGTTCCCGTGCGAAGCTGGTATAACCTCTTGCTACCTCTCCAGTTTTGTTTCATTGTGAGTTCTTTGATTGGTTGAATTCGACGCCAAAGTTGGCCATCCGAATTCGTAATTTCCAACTTGTAAAATTCCATTTTTGAATACAGGACTCCAGATTTCATTTCTGACACCACCATTAGACTCGTGGCGTCGTTCTGGCATGTTTTCATATAAAATTTGTTAGATTTGGAGAACGTGGACCCTGGCACGCATTTCGGTACAAAGTGGGTCCCACATTCTGGGTCAACGGGACTTTTGACGCTGGCTCATCGAAATCCAATTCCGGAGATACCGTTGAGTTCGTATCGTCATTCTGGACTCGTTGACATATAATTTGCTAGGTTTTGGTGGACATTGGATCCGGCACGCATTTCGGTGCAAGTTGGATACCAATATCCGGGTCAACGGGTCATTTTGAGATCGGCTCATCGGAATCCAATTCCGGAGATACCGTTGAGTTCGTATCATCATTCTGGACTCGTTGACAGGTAGTTTGCTGAGTTTTCAGAACTTTGGCTCCGGCACGCATTTCCGTGCAAACCGGAATTCCAAGTTCTGGTCAACGGGCCAAATTGAGATCGGGTCAACGGAATCCAATTCTGGAGATATCGTTGGATTCGTATCGTCATTCTGGTTTCGTGGACATATAATTTATTATATTTTATAGACTTGTTTTTTGCACATTTTTTGGTGCAAAACGGCTCCGATACGGACACCGTTTTGACCCGAAATTACCTTTTTGCCCTTGTGTCCAAATTGGACCGATAGGTAGGCTATCCTAGCTAATTTGACTATTCTGGACACGTTGGCAATGTTTATTTCATCGTCCGACAATGTTTGTTGATAATTTCTCTGAGTTTAACCTTTTATAATTAATTAATAATAAATTCTTATAATGTTCGTATTTCGGGATTAGTACAACGAAACTGAGCTCAGTCAATTCCAGTGATCTCACATCGCTAAAATTGACAAGATGGATACGTGGATCACTATAATAAGATTATCAACTTTACCGTTGATCATCTCATCTCGATTTGCGTGTCGTAAGTTTCGACGTACAAATAACGAAGTACACTTTATTCTTTAATAATTAGACTAAAATTTACCCTGTTGACCAGAGTTGACCAGTTGACCCAAAGTCAACTATAAGTCAATACTTGACCTAGTTTGACTAGATTATTGACCGGAGTTGACCTAGAGTTGTTTTGACTTAGAAGAACCTAGAATAAAATAGATTGCTTGTAGAGTTTCATTTATTACTACTTGAACACCTTGTAACCTGTGTTGCTTTAAATAGGACTCTGTGGCTTCAGTTGGACCCCTATACTTATCAGCTATTCAGGTTACCAGGCGAGTACATTCTCTGATCATTTCATATCCTGTTAGAATTATTTTCCTGCTTTAGATTACTATACTTGATGCTGTCATGTTGGTAACACGGATTAGTACTATATGGATCCTATCTTGAGATGTTATCCCCTCAGGGAGCATCGTATACTACATGTTCTGTACGTTTCACTTACATGGTGTATCACTATGCTTCACGGTTCTTCGATCACTTGTGATATGTACTCTCATGATCACAGAGTCTTCCCAGAATCATCCATTTATGAGCATTTCCAGAATCACCCCATTGTGGGCATTCCCAGAATCACCCATTTATGGGCTATCCATGTATCACCCCTTGTGGGCCTTTGCATGGAATCATAACATAACCTGGTTGGATCCTTGTGTATTGATTAGGGGTACGGGGGAGTAGAAGTATACATGTGAATAATATCCAAATAGTGCAGTTCCCAGAATCACTCCATAGTATAGTTCCCAGAATCTCCTATGCCATTCACATGTTTATATTGTACTCTGACTCACTAGCCACTGTTAGCTCTCTACTTATAGTAGATATTTCTATTACAGTTCTTTTCCTCTGTTTACATACTGTATTTCCTTCAGATCCTGTATCTTACTTTACTGCATGATTATATTTTCTAACCTGCCATGATCTGTTGAGATGTATTATGCTCGCTTCAGTCCTGACTGGACCCGTTAATAAATTTTACAGATAGCCTGGAGGTTGCCTGCTAGCCTAGAGGAGACAGTAGAGTTTGTATAGATAGCTAGGGTTTATTCATAGTTTATTTTCAGTTGTCTTGAGATGTATTTATGGATTACTGTATTTGAGATTTGAGATGTATTTCTGGGTTGTGTATCTTAGACACTTAGACTCTCTGATCTTCTGTGTTTCATTTGAGTTTTATATCTTATCGTACTCCTTCTTCCTTAGTTGTGATTGAGTTACTTTCTGCTATGTCACCCCCATTCGGGGAGTATAAACTGTTTACTCTTATACTGTTAGATGCATTGAGACCTAAGACAGCGTTCTACCGCCGACACTGCGGCGTAGGCTGGCGTTGTTACGTTCTCGTGCCCTAACTCTAGGATACAGGTCGTGACACATTTTTAGTGGTGGCCCATGCAGGTCGAGTTTATGTAGTGGTATTCGAACTAGAGTACTACTACAGCCTGCAGTAGGATTAGGATTTTTTTTTGAAGGTACTCAATCACAGTTAGGATCCTTGAGAGATTCCTGGGACGACCCTTGAGAATCTTGTTTAATTCCGATTTGAAAACTCTTTTTCCTTGACTTGATTTATCTTTACTTTCTGCCATTGAATTTGATTTTGATGGATTATTATTGAATTTGAGTTTGTATTTATTGATTTTGATGAAGATTTTTGAAAATTGAATCTTGATGTTAGCTATAGCATCCGAGTTTGTAGATATATAATTTGAAGGATTTTGTTCATTTCTGAATTTTGATGTTCGTTGATAAATTTGATTTTTTTAGGTATTCATTATTGATTTAATTTAATTTTTGTCAAGATGAAATTATATGGGCTAGGTCATCTAAGTTATGGAGTCTAGTCTTCTACAGTCATAGTAGCCAGCATGGTGAGGACATATAGTTTGACTTGGATATATTTCTCGGGTGTGGGAATTTAAGGTTTTCGTAGCCAAGCTAGCGGCATCGCGAAAATGTTAAATACCATGATTCTATAGGTATGTGCCTAAGTCGAGGAATCTGTGATTATCGTAGCCATGCTTACTAGTATGACGAGGATTTAGAGTACCATGATTGTGGATAGACGCATATGATTATCAGATTGTACCTTAAATATTTTCGAACATATTTTCTCTACCTTGTTTCAGTCCTTCAAATTTTTTTATTATTAATTGTTTTGTCTGTTTGCTCCTCATTATTTAGCTTAGGAGTAGCTTTATCTATTTTTATAAACCTTTGTGTAACTTTTCTATGAATTTTCTTAAATACGATGAATCAATGATTTTGCTAGACTTGTTTTGGATTTAATATTTCAGCTCTGGGTTTCAAAATGGATCCTTCCTTAAACAGATAAGCAAAATGCATTTCATTGTTATTTCCTCCTTGCTATTATTCTAGTATTAAATATATAATGATAATAAAATTGTCTTGATTTCGTCAATCACCTGCTTGCAATTTTGGTAGGAATACAAATGTTAGTCTTAACGTAGAATTAATTTTAAATTGGGACATGAGAATGCACATGAATATATATATAGCAGACACTTTGCCTGATACATATGCATGCTACGCTTGATTTCCAACCTATCTAAATAAATATTAATATGTCGTTGATGTCAAATTCTCAAACCCCAATATTTCTGATTCTTTGCTTTTTTCAGTTTAAATTCGTAATTTAAATATAAATTTCATGTTATTAGTTTTGTCTACATAACTGTACATGTACGATATCTACAAGGTTTAAATTTTTAGAGAAATTGGTGCAGTTATGTTAAATTTGTAAAATCTGAGATTGTGTGCATATTAACCCTTGATACGGGATTCCAAATGTTAGTTCAATTTGTCGTTCCATTTTTTATGTAATATTTAGAGCTGTGTACATTGTTGCACGTAGGGATAAAATGTTAGGTTTCATATTCTTACATGTTAGTCTGTGATAAACATTGAGTTAGTTTTGATGTTGAATTTTACCAAAATCCTAAAACTGAATATATGTTAACATTTTTATATTGATTTCAAATGTTTAGTTCAATTTCAGATTTAACATGTAATATTGAACTGTATGCGTAGATAAATGTATTGATAGTATGTTAGGGTTTCATTTCTATAATGCTAGGATGTATTGGGAGCATTGAAATTAGTTGTGATGTTTCAAACTCCTAAATTTGAAATTGCATTATGTTAATATTACACTGGTTAAATGTTAGCTTATTTTCAGATCCTTTCTTTAAATGCTGAACTAAAATTGGGTTTAACCCTTCAATACTAAGCTATAACCCTGTACAGGACACACACACACCCTAACTTAGTATACACTGTCATGTAACCTAACCCTTCCCCTCTATGTTATGATTATATACCTAGATAGATATATATAGGGCTTAGGCATACATGTTATAATATATAGATACATAACTAATTCTCTACCTCTTTATATATATATATATATATATATATATATATATATATATGTATATGGTTAGCCATGCATGTTATGAGTAAATGAGTTGTGTATTGTAGATTGCTTAACCAATATGCCATGATTAGTGTAACTTGATAGTTACTATTTGAAACCCAAATCCTTATATACAATTTCGTGTATATTTCACATACACACATGCCTACTATCTAACCATATGAACCTGTTCACATACACCCATACACACACAAACCACACAACGTTACATAATGCTAGTTTTCCCTCTCTAACGCTCTCTTTATATATATATATTGTGATTGGATTTCAATGCAAGTGATTTTCAATTCCTTAATTTTTCAATTTGATTTTTCTGTACCCTTTTATAGATAATTGGTAGTTGCCTTTATTTTATTTTGATAAGTACCAGTTTTCATATAGGATGGTAGTCTGCCTTACAGTTTTGATGGTTTGTTGTTTCTGTAACTTTTCTAGTTTAGCACCCTAGATTGTTTGTGTGTTTTGATACCCTATGACCGTTTTGGTATTATCACGACTAGTATACCTAGATGAGACTTTCACTACCACCATATGCCATGACCCTGTATGTCGTCCTTTTGATGGTATGATTTGTTTAAATTCTGGGACTTTGATTGTGGGGGTTTGACCTAGAGGGAGTATGGACATTTTAATTTCGAGGACGAAATTTTTATAAGGTGGGTAGGATGTGAGCACCCAGAATTTTGGGTTGATTTTTTTAAAATTTTTCTGATTGATTTAGTTTTAATAAATGATTTATTCTGGTTATTTATCTATTAGTGTACTTTCCCGTGCCATTGATATTTGGAGTGTCAGGGATGTTCAACTCTGGAAATCTTCTTCACGAGTTTTGGAGTGGACATGATTGCCTTCATGACGGTATATAGTGTCCCATCCAAACTTGTTCCCTTGTGCTCTTTTTGCTTCACAGAACTTCGGGTCGATTTAGACCATTTGATTATTATTTATTTTTCCACTCTTTTCCTTGATCATTTTCAGTGCGTTACCATGACTTTTAAATTGGGAGCACAAGACCAGTCAGTTTCTTAAAACCAACTTCTCATTGATGATCTACTCGAGACGCTCTTCACCCTTGACCTTCGTGTCCCACTCAGACACTCCATTTGTGCTCCATTTGCTTCGCACAACGTTCCTGACACGTGACCCGATTTTATTTTACCCTACGGCGTCACATTCATTTTCCAACTTGATTTGTGGGTCCCCTGTCGACCAAGACCTGTCAGCCCCAATTATGGACATGGCCCATATTGAGCCTACTACCCGTCCGACACTTGTGTCCCATTTATTGAAATCCCCATGTGCTACTTATTTATCCATGATCATCAACACCTAATTTTAATTCGATTTTTGCACAATGTCCGGTTTTGACCCAATCCGGCTCCTCCGAGTCCAGCCCAACTCCATGTTACCCTCCATCATGACACCCTCACTTTCCTCGTCCAAAAATAATAATAAATATCATGTTTCCCTATTTCAATATTTATTGGAATTTCTGTTCATTTAAATTCCCCATAGGAATGACCAATTTCTCAATATTAATCCTAGCCTTTGGAATCCTCCAAATTAATCCCAACCATCAAATTCCCACATGACAACAAATTTCCCCCCTCTAGCTTTTGGCCGGCCCTAACTCTAATGTGGGGAGAATCATTTCTCTCTCTCTCTCACATTATTAACTACTCTCTTTCTCTCTCTTCCCTCTCAATTATTTCACCCCATACAAAACTCAACAGCAACAAAAACTTCACCACCACCATTGCATAACACACAATACCAACAGCAGCTGTGGCCGAGCCCGACCTCCCCCACCTAGGCCGAGCTCGGCCGGCCACAACCACTCAAGCCCACCAGCACCTCCTTCCTCCTCCTCCCTCTCCATATTTTAGCCATCATCTCCACACCATTCCACACCCGACCACCTCTTCCATGGCCATCCTCTCCCCATCCTCCGACGGCCGTCCACCACCCCTAGGCCGTCGGCCACGCCACAACCCGACCACCCATCCTCCTCCTTCTTCCCAACACTTCACCGTACCACCACCAACATCAACCGCGCCACCACCACTCCATTCCAGCCATCCCCTCGCCACCGTGCTCCACCCCACGATGCCACCCGCCGTCGTATTTGCCGCGCCGCCTCACGCGCAGCCGTGCCTCGCTGCAACAGCAGCATCGCGCAATAGCAGCGGCTGCAGCCATGGGCGGCCATTCTCGCGTGCAGCGTGGCCGCCGCCGCCGAGGGAACCCCCCCACTCCGGCGAACTCCGACGAATAGTTTCCTGGCGGCCACCGTCCTCCGGGACGCGCCGTCGAGGCGATTCGTGCGTTTTGTACGACGTCCCGTCGTGACGAGCTCGGGAACGGGACTGAAACCGCCTTCTGTCGTAGCAACTTCACGCACGTTTTTCTGGAAATCTGACAGTTGGATCAAAGATTTCTTCACTCCATCACAATCTCGGTATATCCACCTTCATCCCTGTCAATTTTCGTCCGTTAATTTTATCGTTTGATACATCAAAACCGGCCACCAAGTTGATCGTTTAAATTGTATTAAATTTAGATAGTTTCGTGGGGCCAACTTCGTCAACTTGTATCTCCTCGACCGTAGCTCCGTTTGGCGTGCTACCAGTTCTTATACGAAGTTGGTATAACCCTCTTGCTACCCCTCCAGTTTCGTTTCATTGTGAGTTTGTTTGATTGGTTGAATTCGATGCCAAAGTTGGCCGTCCGAATTCGTAATTTCCAACTTGTAAAATTCCATTTTTGAACACGGGACTCCAGATTTCATTTTTGACACCACCATTAGACTTGTGGCATCATTCTGGCATGTTTTCATATAAAATTTGTTAGATTTGGAGAACGTGGGCCCTGGCACGCATTTCGGTGCAAAGTGGGTCCCACATTCTGGGTCAACGAGACTTTTTGACGCCGGCTCATCGGAATCCAATTCCGGAGATACCGTTGAGTTCCTATCGTCATTCTGGACTCGTTGATATATAATTTGCTAGGTTTTGGTGGACATTGGATCTGGCACGCATTTCGGTGCAAGTTAGATACCAATATCCGGGTCAACGGGTCATTTTGAGATCGGCTCATCGGAATCCAATTCCGGAGATACCGTTGAGTTCGTATCGTCATTCTGGTTTTGTGGATATATAATTTGTCATATTTTATAGACTTGTTTTCTTGTACGTTTTTCGGTGCAAAACGGCTCCGACACGGACACCGTTTTGACCCGAAATTATCTTTTTGCCCTTGTGTCCAAATTGGACCGATGGGTAGGCTATCCTAGCTAATTTGACTATTCTGGACACGTTGGCGATGTTTATTTCATCGTCCGACAATGTTTGTTGATAATTTCTCTGAATTTAACCTTTTTATAATTAATTAATAATAAATTCTTATAATGTTCATATTTTGGGATTAGTACAACGAAATTGAGCTCAGTCAATTCCAGTGATCTCACATCGCTGAAATTGACAAGATGGATACGTGGATCACTATAATAAGATTATCAACTTTACCGTTGATCATCTTATCTCGATTTACGTGTCGTAAGTTTCGACGTACAAATAACGAAGTACACTTTATTCTTTAATAATTAGACTAGAATTTACCCTGTTGACCAGAGTTGACCAGTTGACCCAAAGTCAACTATAAGTCAACACTTGACCTAGTTTGACTAGATTATTGACCGGAGTTGACCTAGAGTTGTTTTGACTTAGAAGAACCTAGAATAATATAGATTGCTTGTAGAGTATCATTTATTACTACTTGAACACCTTGTAACCTGTGTTGCTTTAAATAGGACTCTATGGCTTCAGTTGGACCCCTGTACTTATCAGCTATTCAGGTTACCAGGCGAGTACATTCTCTGATCATTTCATATCCTGTTAGAATTATTTTCCTGCTTTAGATTACTATACTTGATGCTGTCACGTTGGTAACACGGATTAGTACTATATGGATCCTATCTTGAGATATTATCCCCTCAGGGAGCATCGTATACTACATGTTCTGTACGTTTCACTTACATGGTGTATCAGTATGCTTCATGGTTCTTCGATCACTTGTGACATGTACTCTCATGATCACAGAGTCTTCCTAGAATCACCCATTTATGGGCATTCCCAGAATCACCCCATTGTGGGCATTCCCAGAATCACCCATTTATGGGCTATCCATGTATCACCCCTTGTGGGCCTTTGCATGGAATCATAGCATAACCTGGTTAGATCTTTGTGTATTGATTGGTGGTACGGGAGAGTAGAAGTAGACATGTGAATAATATCCAAGTAGTGCAGTTCCCAGAATCACTCTATAGTATAGTTCCCAGAATCTCTTATGTCATTCACATATTTATATTGTACTCTGACTCACTAGCCATTGTTAGCTCTCTACTTATAGTAGATATTTCTATTACAGTTCTCTTCCTCTGTTTACATACTGTATTTCCTTCAGATCCTGTATCTTACTTTACTGCATGATTATATTTTCTAACCTGCCATGATCTGTTGAGATGTATTGTGCTCGCTCCAGTCCTGACTGGACCCGTTGATAAATTTTATAGATAGCCTGGAGGTTGCCTGCTAGCCTAGAGGAGACAGTAGAGGTTGTATAGATAGCTAGGGTTTATTCATAGTTTATTTTCAGTTGTCTTGAGACGTATTTATGGATTACTGTATTTGAGATTTGAGATGTATTTCTGGGTTGTGTATCTTAGACACTTAGACTCTCTGATCTTCTGTGTTTTATTTGAGTTTTATATCTTATCGTACTCCTTCTTCCTTAGTTGTGATTGAGTTACTTTCTGCTATGTCACCCCCATTCTGGGAGTATAAACTGTTTAGTCTTATACTGTTAGATACATTGAGACCTAGGACAGCGTTCTACCGCCGACACTGCGGCGTAGGCTGGGCGTTGTTACGTTCTCGTGCCCTAACTCTAGGGTGCGGGTCGTGACATTTACCGATGCGGTATTACGTCGGTAGGCGTCGGTATACCTACTGATATTGCCGACGTTTAGCGACTCAAAGTCGCTAATCACCGACGTTTACCGACGTAAGTCTGCATCGGTAAGCATCGCTAAATTTGTCAAAAAAAAGAATTACAGAATGTCTTTTTCTCCACAGAATCATATTTTCTTCCTGCAGTTTAATAAATAACAATAAATACACAGAAGCACATATTTTCTTCCTGGGTTCGTCGACCCCTTCGTTGGAACACTCAACACCGGTAAATCACAACAGTATAACACAAAATGTAAATCACAACAGTATAACACAAAATATCCAAATACTCTACAACTAATACTCAAAGTTTACAACCAACCAATATCCAAAGTTTAAACAACCAATACCAAGTCTACAACCAACCAACAAATATCCAAAGTTTACACAACCAATACTAAAAGTCTACACACAAACAAACACTAAAATATCACCTCATCAAACAGTCCTAACTTGGACTACTGCGGATCTGGAGGAGGAGGGACACCGCCGCGCCTCATGGATCAAAACATCTCGTACTCCTCCCGTTAAATCGTCGCCGATGAAGAAGGTAGTGACGTCGGTGGAGTCGGTGTCGATAAAGAAGACAGTAATGCCGACGGAGTCGACGACGATGAAGGCGCACCCGGAGGACAATAACGCTCCAATGTTTCTAGTCCCTGGTGTTATGAATCCATGGTAGATAATAGCCTCGTACTGCTATCAACCATCGAATCCTGCATCAACGTCAGCCTTTCGCCTATAGACAGATGTAATACCTGCAGATCCGTCATGCTATACTTTGTCGACGCTCTAAGATCAGTGACGCCCCGCTTTGTCCTCTCAGTCATATCCCTGAGCTCTATAATGATGCGGCCGAGCGCATCCAATCGTGCTAGGAGTGCAACATCGTCCGCTTGGTGCTGAGACTGGGGCTACTCCTGGATCTATGGTAGCAGCTCGTCACGGAGAGACTCCACCATCCGCTGGACTCGGACAGACTCCTGGGAGGGCTGTGGACCATGCATACTAGCATGGGAGGCCCTAGCGGACTGTGTCGCAACTAGGGTGCCATAGGATCCCATACCGTAGTACGTACCCCTATGGAGACCACCAGCGACGATTGCCCACAGCTCATCCTCCGACGAAACTGGAGCGAGCTGTGAGTACCAGCCTCTCCCGCTGCAGGCGCACTAGCATCCGCCCTCTCACGAAGCTTAAGATACGCGACCTAGAAAAGTATGGGTACTCTATAACTTCTAATGTCTAATGTACTTATTATTACTAACTACATGAATATTTATTTGCATGCATATTTACTAAGTTACATCAAAACTAACACGAAGTATTAAAATTAATAAATAGAATTGTAATACTTACATAGGTCTGCTCGGCCCTCTCGTCAATAAGCTTCCCGCCCTTCCGATGTGTTGCCAGAAAGATGGTTACCATATTGGCATCATTATCCCTCTTTACTTGTAATTAAAAATATTTTTCTAGTACTAATTTATCGAACTTGTATTAAAATAATATTTCTTAAATAAAAAGACATACCAAACAATGGAAATGTTCCGTCATTGGAATCGACCCTCCGCACCACTTTGATCCCTGCTGCCTAGCCGCCTTGGCCTTCTCAGACTTTTTTTTTACCTTGGCTCGTTGAATCGAGCATTCATTGCAGTCCACTGATCAGGGTGATTGGATCGGCTTTTCGGTACGATCACGAGTCTTCTGATCATTAATAGCGCCGCAGATCAGCTTAGCAGCGACGGCAGGAAACATCTTCTCGATCAGCTCGGCCCGGTACGATAGATAGAAAAACATATCCTAAAAGAGTGCAAACCAAATATTTATCAGTTATATATAATATGAATAAATTATATGATTCATGTTAAAAGCAAATATATTTTTACCTTGAAGCGCCTAAACCAATAGGCCTTCCTATCGTCCGGAGCATCAGAGTAGTTTATTCAAGGACCACCATAATTATGCCTCAAAGAGTGGCCTAGGCGTCTCTGTACCGATGGGGGACGATATCTATACAGACATATTATATTCATAAGAAAAATTAATTTATGATAAACACAGAAAAAATTGATAAACCAAAATACTTACTTTATACCGTCAGCCCAGATCTTCGTCCTCGTCTCCTCCGGAGGTGCTCATGCATCATCTGCTTGATACTGGTCAGTCGTCGGTTCAGCCTCCTCCATCTGCTCATCTGTCTACATCGTCGTATCAACAGGAGAAACGCTAGACGAGGGAGCAGTCTCAGGCCGAAAACTACTCGTCCCAGGAGATATGCCATGTAACGTCATGGCAAGCGGAGGTACTGTCCGATACATAGGAGTACTCGACGATGAGGATCCAGAGCAGGTACCAGTAGGAGGTACCGAAGGCGAACCCCGTCCACCCCTACGTCGGGACATCCGGAATGATCTGCGACAACCTGTCATACCTGATAACAACATATGATGATACAACAAATAATAGAGACTAGAAATATGAAAGTACAACAAAGAGAAGATAATAACCAAAACAACATATGATGATACATTTTGCAAAAAAATATCTAAGTCCAGATAGTATATTCTAGAAGAAACATCTAAGTTCAGATAGTACATTCTATAAGAAACATCTATGTCTAGATAGTATATTCGACAAGAAACATCTAAGTTCAGATAATAACCAAGACTAGATAATAACCAACTCTACATAATAAGAAAATGAAAGTACATCTCTCTCAATCATCTTTAAAATATTTATCTTGTTCGTCTTCCTCGACCTCATCTTCCTCTTCCTCCTCATCTTCACTTTCATCTTCGCCTTCGTCGGCTTCGCCTTCCTCTTTGGATAATTCTAGTTCTATATTATTAGTCGTGTAATGCGTAACGGAGTCCACATCAACAATATTGGTTACAAGAGGTTGCTCGTCCTGCTGATAAGCTTTTTCGTCAACATCAAAAGTATCTCTAGCTTTAGTCTTGTATACTGCCCACCAATCAGACTTTGTTGCTCCCTATCTCAGATAAGCTGTGAAGTACACGAGCTGAGCCTGAGTTGATAGGACAAATGGTTTGTAGCCTTGATATCTACGCTTGTAGTTTATATACATAAGACCATGCTTGTCAATTCTCCAACCTTGACTTTTAATCGGATCGAACCATTTACACTTGAACAACACGATCTTTGTAAGTTCTCTACCATAATTATATGTCAACTCCACAATCTCTCGCAAGATGCCAAAGAAATCATTTCCTAGATCGATGTCTTTGTAGTTCGAAGATTTGATACACAAATAACTATTTTTCGTGGAATAAAGATCCAGGAAGCTGTCTCTGATCGGAGCAGTTGTCGACTTGAACCTAAAGCCATTCACACAGTAACTTTGCCATATTTTAACGGCAGTAATTGGTCCCTTGGCAAGAGTTCGAATTAATTCAATCTCGGGTAAAATTAGACGATCGACCTGAATACCAAAGAAGAGATAGTAAGTTATTTATTGTGCAGTTGCATTAGAAGAGACCAGTATTTACCGAACTGCTTACATATTCGCTCAACCAAGAAGGAAAATAATGTCTTATTTCTTGTTCTAATGCTTCGTTTGTTAGGTAGGGTCTAACCGACCTCAACTCATCATTATATGTGCTGAAAAACAACGAAGCAACCGCCCTTTAGTATAGTAATATTAGCTTATACTATTACATTGAGATGACGTAAACTCATCATTAATTACATACCCCTCTAGCTTCTCCACTTCATTCTCATCGCAATTGAGTAATATATATAACTGAGCAGCCCTTAGCTCTCCGTCATTCAAATATCTCTTCTTTATTTTTCTCGAAGGCTTTTCGGACGCATTGAATACTTTCAGTATTTCATCATTAGATTCTTGATATCCTTCGTCATTTCTCGGAGCCCTTGTTTAATTTGTAGCAACATGAGGTTTGAAATACGTCGAGCAGAAGTTTGTAATCTTCTCGAGAATATAGGCTTCACAAATAGAACCCTAGACTCGAGCCTTGCTTTTCACCTTCCGCTTTAGGTGGTTCAAATATCACTCAAACGGGTACATCCACCGATAACCGACGGGCCCACCAATACGTGTCTCGTAGGAAAGATGAATTGGCAAATGCTCCATGGAGTCGAAGAATCCATAATGAAATACCTTCTCGATCTTGCACAGTGTTACCGTAATATCTTTCTCCTACTTTTTTAGACGATCGACGAGCAACTTCGTAGAACAAAGATCTCTGAAGAATATGCTAAGCTCGGTCAATGGATCCCAAACAACCTAGGTTAAGAATTCCTGAAATGCAATCAGAATTAACCTCTCCATGAATATGTGACAATCATGGCTCTTCATACCTGTCAGTTTGTTCTCCTTGAGGTCGATGCATCTTCTCAAGTTCGAAACATACCCGTCTGAAAATTTTAGACCTTGAATCCACCTACAAAGTCTCACTTTATCCTCCTTCTCTAGTGAGAAAATTGTCTTAGGCTGCTTCAACTTCTCATTCCCCTCCTCTATCAAATGCAATGCAGGACGTCTACATATTTCTTCTAAGTCCAATCTAGCCTTTGGATTGTCTTTCGTCTTTCCCTTTACATCCATTAGAGTATTAATTATGTTGTCAAACACATTCTTCTCGGTATGCATGACATCAAGGTTATTTCTTATCAGATTGGTGCTCCAATATGGCAGATCCTAAAATATACTCCTCTTTGTCCAGTTATGAGTGCGACCAAATCTGTCACACTTATAGCCCTTAGCAGGCTCTTCAACAGCTCTTGGTAAATCTTTTGCATCTTTCTATATCGTGTATTTGGGCCACCTTGGCGGTGGATTAGCCTTCTCCAGAATGCCAGCACGAAAAGCATTCATGTTCCTTCGGTACGGATGATCCTTCGGCAGGAATTATCGATGACAATCGAAGAAGCACGGTTTGCCTCCTTGTTTCAAACGGAAAGCCTTAATGCGGTCCATGCAATACGGACATAAAAGACGACCATGCGTGCTCCATCCAGATAACATTTCATAGGTCGAAAAATCGTTGATGGTCCACATAAGTGCTGCCCGCATATAAAAATTTTGTTTCCTAGAAACATCGTACGTGTTGGAACCTACTTCCCACAGCTGATTCAACTCATCAATCAATGGCTGTAAATACACATCGATGTTCCTTTTCGGATTGTTCGGACCTGGGATAATAACAATGAGGAACATATACGGAGTCTTCATGCACATCCAAGGTGATAGATTATACGGAGTGACGATCACAGGCCAACACGAATACTAGGATCCCAAAAGTCTGAATGGGATAAAATCGTCGGAGCAGAGACCCAATCTGATATTATGCAGATCGAGAGTAAAATATGGATACTCTCGATCAAAGTGCTTCCATACGTCTCCATCATTTGGGTGATCCAACACTCCTTCGGTCTGTTCCTGCTTATGCCAACTCATGTTTTCTGTAGTTTCCTTCACCATAAACAACCGCTACAACCACGGCGTCAACGGCAAGTAGTGCATTGAATCGGTAGGCTTCCTTGCACCGACATAATTTCCTCTACCACTGACCTTGTAGCGATCAGCACCACAAAATTTGTGGGCATCTTCATCCTTGTCGTCTTTGTAGTACAACATGCACCCGTTCCGACATGCATCGATTTTCTCGTATCCCATCCAGAGCGATCTCACCATCCTCTTAGACCGATAAAAGTCTTTAGGCAACTTAGCACCCTCAGGCAATATTTCTATAATCAACTCCATAAGTCGCTTCTAGCAATCTTCTGACATGTTAAAATCGAACTTGATACTCAACAACCTTGTAACCACCTCCAACGGTGAATGATCCTCACAACTAGGATATAATAGATTTCTTGCATTCTCTAGCAACTCCATAAACTTTGCAGTATCGACGTTCGGTGCCTCCTCGGGTACATCATGATTGTCCAGATCGAAACTAGCCCCGCCGCATCAAAAACCATGTTCACCAACCCATCGTCGTAAGCAGCATGGTTGTGGACATCCACATAAGGCTCATACTCCAATGCTAAAGACACAAGTTCTCCGTGCGCGCTCCACTAAAAGTAACTCGGCGTGAAACCCTTCGAGTACAAATGATATGTGACTTCCACTTCTGGATGATATTTTAAGTTGCGACATCTCACACATAGATACTTAATTTTGGTACCGTCCATGTACTGAGGGAACGCCTTGGCAAACTACAGGAACTGTTGTACACCCTCTATGAATTCTTTACACACACCGCACATGTCATCAGGATGACGGTTGTTCATCCATGAACGATGATGTAGGTAGTAATTCAGATCCATATCCATTTTTAGATACTTCTGTAAGATAGATACATGCACATCGTTTAAAGGCTTGTAAAAGTAATAGCATTAATCATGACATATCCTAAACATTGAAATAGAATCCCAAGTATTCATGATACAACAAGTGGTATCGATGTTGAAATCGGTATCAGACCATTCCTATGAGTATCGATAACGAAATCGGCATGACACCATTCCTATGAGTATCAATGTTGAAATCGGTAATATCGACCATTCCTATGAGTATCGATATCGAAATCGGTATCACACCATTCCTATGAGTATCAATATTAAAATCGGTATCAGACCGTTCCTATGAGTATCGATAACAAAATTGGAATGACACCATTCCTATGAGTATCGATGTTGAAATCGGTAATATCGACCATTCCTATGAGTATCGATATCGAAATTGGTATCAGACCATTCCTATGAGTATCGATATCGAAATCGATAACATACCATTCCTATGAGTATCGATATCGAAATCGGTAATATCGACCATTCCTATGAAGTATATGTTAGATTAATAGTCCAAGTCTAATGTATCGTGTCCAAGTCCAATATGCTCGTGTCCAAGTCCAATGTATCATGTTCGATACCAATATATAATGTGCTCGTGTCCAAGTCCAATGTATCCTTTTTATACGTCTCCAATACCAAAATCTAAATTTATATTGCCCTTCCCCCTCCCAAATCATAAATACAATAACTTAAATAAAATAGCAATGTGGGATAGGGTTTACCTTCGACGGATGATCAAGAAGGGTCTGGCCGGAGGGGCATCAAGTCGGAGGAAGGGGGACTAGGCGACGGCGAAGGAGGAGGGGACTAGGCGACAAAGGAGGGGGTCAACGGGGTTCACGAAGACAGAGGAGGGGGTCGGGGGAGTCGGCGGTCACCGGAGGAGGGGGTCGGGGGTCGACGGTTACCGGAGGAGGGAGTGGGGGGTCGGGTTGGGGAGAGGGAATGGTTTGAATTTGGGTTGAAATTTTGAGAATGAAAAAGAACTCGATCGGCTGACCTAAAAATTTTTTTTTAGCGAAGTCCAATAAAGATGTCGCTAAGCGTCGCTAGACCAAAAAAACTTACCGACTTATCAGCAATGTTATTTTTTTATCTTAAAGACGTCGCAGGATGTCGCTGATCGTCGCTAACAGTGACGTCCTGCGATATTTTTCTATGCGTCGCTAAATTCTTTTATTTTAGCGACGTTTTTCTTAGGCGTCGCTAATTTTGTCGATAATATGACTTATTTTGGTAGTCTCCACAGACCTAATATCACCGAAGGAGAATATGAGGATGTCATCTGCATAAGCCAGGTGAGTGATTAAAGGGCAGCCAGTGGTGGTATGAGAGTGGTTGAATCTGGGTGTATTGGCCATGTTATTTAAGTTTCTGATGATCGCTTCGGCAGCGATGATGAAGATGGTGGATGTTAAAGGGTCCCCTTGTCGAACCCCTCGGCTGGATTTGAAGAAGCCATCGGCTTGTCCGTTGATGATAGTGGAGAACCAAGAGTTGCTTATTGATCTGAAGATGATGTCGATCTAGCTTTCAGAGAAGCCGAAGGCCCTGAACACCCAAATTATGAATTTCCAGTCTAGACGGTCGTAGGCTTTTTCTATGTCAAGTTTGATGGCGATGTTCCCTCCTGGACGGGAATCTCATGCAAGCTATCATTTCCTGAGCGAGAAAGATGTTATCAGTGATATTTCTCCCGGGGACGAAACCGTTTTGCTCCTCGGAAATAATTTTGGAAAGTAGTATGGACATACAATTTGCGATGATCTTGGAGATGATTTTGTTAATGAAGGTATATAAGCTGATGGGTCTGAAGTCTTTGAAGGTCTCTGGGTTTTCCTTCTTTGTATGAGTATAAGGTTGGCTCGGGAAATGGCTTTGGGGTAGCTCGCACCATGGAAGAAAGCGATTGTGGCCTTATAAAAGACAGATTCGATGATATCCCAACAGGTTCAGAAGAAGACCCCGGATAACCCGTCTAGTCCGGGCGCGCTGTGCGCGCCAAGGGCCCAAACCGTCGACTTGATCTCCTTCACAGAGGGAGGATCAAAAGATGCTCATTTTTGCTCTCGTTGATCAGGTGGAGAACAGAGGACAAGAAGTCCGCGTACTTAACGACGACCACTTTGGAGAATAATTTGGTGTAGAAGTTAGCGGCTGCCACCTGCATGTTTTGCTGTTCTTTGATAAAGATGCCATTGTCGTCGGAGATTTGGTACAGATTAAGCTGATGATGGCGTCCTTTGACGCAAGCATGGAAGAAAGCAAAATTCTTGTCACCATTGGCGTCCCAGGCAATCTTGCTTTTTGTTTCCACAATTTTGTCTTGACCTTCAGCCGGGACTTGAGGAGAGCTTTGGTGAGGTTTAGTGTGGAGTGGGCCTTTGGTGATCTGTTCGAGGCGTAGAAGATCTCTGCACGATTGACGTCATCCTCCGCCGTCTTGATCACTTGGAAAATGTTTTCGAATGCGAGCTTGCTCCAGAACGAGAGGGCGCTCCTGGTGGCTTTAAGCTTGGCTGCCACGCACACGAGGGGGTCAGGATTGCTCGTCGAGCTCCAAGCAGAGGCAACAATATTGTAGAATTACGGGTGATAGCTCCAGAAGTCGAGAAAGCGAAAGGGTTTTTTAATGGAGCTGGAGTGGCTCCTAATCTCGACTAGGTGTGGGGAGTGATCCGATTTGGTGGTGTTAAGGTGAGAGAGGTTAGAGATGTGCTCCAGATCATACCAGCGGGTGTTGACCAGGGCTCTATCCAGATAGGAGTATTGTCTTCGAGCGCCATCCTGCATGTTACACCAGGTGAAAGCGTTGCCAGAGAACATAAAAGGGGACAAATGGGTGTTGAAGATGAAGGTGTTGAAGTCGTTCATGGCCGACTGGTGGGGAGGTTGCCCTCTCGGCTTCTTCTCTCTGTGTGAGATCATGTTGAATCACCAATACAGAGCCACGGGAGATTGATGAGGTTGAGGTGGGTGGCAATCAGGGTGTCCCAGAGCAACTTGCGTTCAGCGACGTCATAGCTGCCGTGCACGGCAGAAAGGAGGGATCGGGATAAGAGAAGGGGGTATTCAACCCAGCAGAATAGTGCATGTTTTGAGTCATGGACGATTCTGAATTTGCATTCGGAGGTGAACAGGATCCAGATGTCATGGCACCCGACAATGGCGGACTAGAAGTCGAGTTGAAGCTGGATGGATTTGAGTTTTCTTTTGGGGATTTTGGGTTCGATGATAACTAATATGTCGATCCGATGGATTTTCTTGAGGCTGGTTGTTCTCCATAAGGTGGGTTTATTGGTCAACCCTCTAACATTCCACGAAAGGTTGTTAAGCATTGGAGGTGGTTGGGGGTGAGTGTTGAGCCTTGTGGCGGACCTAGTAGTCATGGACGTGGTCTCTTGATTGTGTTTTTTCTTCTTCTTTTTGAGGATTTTTGGAGCATGCTGGGTCGTACCGGTGGTGTCTGCCTCCGATTCGATGGTGCCAAGGGCACTTAGCCCAGAAGTTTGGGCGGGATGTCCTCTTTCTCAATGTCTGCTAAAGCACAAAGGGGATTGTTGATGGCCAGGAAGCCGACATCCCTGGCTTGCTGAAGCCTGTCCTCGAAAACGATGCCAATGGCAGCAAGCTTGTGCTCGAGATCTATACCAGGGATAGGAGGATTTCTAAGGTAGAGAGGGTGGGGTACACGATCAATGCCAGCCGATTCACCTTCTCGCAGACTGGAGAAACCCGGTGGTCGGAGTCTGGCTAGGAGGGGTACTTGTCACACCCCAGAACCAGAATACTGGCAAGTAGGGACGGACAAGGCCAGCTACGTATAGCAAAGTACTCCAGTACTCCGAAACAACGTATAAGCTGTATAGATGGGGGTCACTGCTACAAACCAACAGTCAATCCTAGGTCACATGATCCTAGATATCTCAGTCTCAGACAAGAAGTAAAGTACAAGAATATGATCATCATGCATATAAGACAGTAAAGCGTCCCAAACCATAATATATAGGTGATCATGAAGCTAGTAATACAAAATGAAGAACTAGCAAGACTAAGTAATACATGATCAGCTCTAGCTGCAGTCTAGAAATATAACATCATGTCTAAGCCCGTAGGCCGAATGTCAAGTCCAAAACACGAGCTAAACACGTGCTCGGTGGCTAAACGCCTCAAAAGAATATGTACAGAAAAGAGTGGATAAGAGAAAGAACACCCACTCAAGTCCTCTGGTGCTCCGGGTGGTCACCATCGAGAAGAAGGTTCGGAAGATCCTCGGGCTCCTCAACTAGATCTGGTCAATGCAAAACCAGTGGGGTCAGAACCCCAATAGCAAGTACCACAAAGGAAGCCAAACTTATGAACTAAAACCAGCATGCAATTCAAAACATTTCTAAGATAAGCAGTAAACGAGACTAGAATAGTAAATTGGTACCACAGTGTTTATGAAAGAAAACTGGAACATGTAAGTAGGATAACAAGTGAATAAATAGAATAAACTGGACATGTGAGCATATGGTGAAGCCGAGCATGTAGTAGGAAAATAGCATGTAAGGAATGACAGGAAGCTAAGTACTGCAATAAGGTAAACTAGAGCAAGACTAGACTAGACAAGAATAGACTCCATCCATCAATCACGGCCAAGCAATGAGTACGGCTTGATACTTTAGCTAACTAGGGTTGCCACAATCCTAATTACTAACACATGCAAGTTTGAGAAATCCAAGTCCAGTTACCTGCCTGCAACTACCTGAATGATCCAAGCAAAAGAAAAGAAGTATAGCAGACACACTGCAGTAAGATACATGTGTCCTAAAGAGGTGCTCCACTCGACGGTGTGCTGGAAGAGTGCTCATCATGACAGATAGCTCCAAATCCCAAGTATATATATATATAGCGCCAAGATCAAAAGGGGCAACAGGTAACCGGGAAAGTCTCCAATGATCTAGATAATCAAGCTAGTTGTTTAGTCCTTAACATTTTCTTGTTGGATTCTAGGTGTGGCATTCCGTAGAATCCATCCTAGACATGAGACATGCAAGACTTGACAAGACAAGCAAGATTGTGCACTACGATAAGCCACAACAAGACATGACAATATCAAGACAAGAGTGCGCTACGACGAGCCACTATCAAGGAGCTAGAGATGTACTAGAATCAAGATTGCGCCATGACAGGCCACTATCAAGCAAGCTAGGAAAAGACATGTTCAAGAGTGCACCACGACGGGTCACTATCAAGTAAATATTGGATATGGCATAGACTGCAAGGTACAATAAATCTGGAAGGACATGGCAATACATAGTGAGTATAGAGAACATATGAACATAAGCTAGAGTCAAGTCTATATAGAGTGTACATTCATTTTCTAAGTATACAAGGTCATTTAATCATGTTAAGAATTCATTATAATCAAAGAAAATATCAAAAACGGACAAGAACGGGCAGAAACGGGCAAAACAGCTTAACCGGATTATCCGGCGGATTTCTGCGGATTTCCGGCGGATTTTCCGGATTGAAACAGCAAGTTTTGTGGTGCAAGTTCGGATTTTCCGACGGATTTCCGCAGATTTCCGACGGATTTTCCGAATTGTCACAGAAAGTTGATTTTTGAACTCAAAACCTGTTTCGGCCATAAAAACTTCGTTTTAAATCGAAATTCGGACTTTCAAAAGTCAAAATTGAATAGAATTGAATTTCCTACAACATGGGAGTGTTAGTTTTCATAAATCAAAACATTTGATCGATCAATACCTCAAATTACTCCCAAACAGAGGTTCTCGGGACACCGAAACAGGTTCCGATTGCCGCCAAACTCAAAATCCATGATATACAAACTATGTGAGGGCCTCATATATGTATATGTTACCAAGATCCATGATGGTAACACTAGTATCACTCTTGACACCAAGTTTTCTACTAAGTCCATATTGGATTTTAACAGAAAATCAAATCTTGCTTAATTGAATTTTTTGGAAACATGCACGTATACGAGAATCATCAGGAAAACACTTTTAACAAAATGAGTTTAGGAAAATTCTAAGCATTTAATACCAAGGAAAACAAAAATGACAATAGATTACTATTGTTCAAGAATTTGGCAAGATGTACTTGCCTAGGTTAAGCTCCAAGCCTAATCTTCTACTCCACCACCAAGAGGGGCACGAAACCACACTCTAGGCCTCAAGGCCAAGCTCTTGGCAAGCTCCAAGGGAAGAGAAGGGAAGAAGAAATGAAGAGAGAGTGAAGAGAATGAAAAGAGAGAGGAGAGAGAAAGTGAAATGGTATATATATAAGGGGGAATTAATCTTAGCCGTTGGATCCTGATCCATGTGAAAATCTAAGTCAATCATGGCCATTCAAACAAAACTAATTGTCCATTGGATAATAGAGTGCATCTACACTATTCACGAAAATATCCAAGCACTATTCACGAAAATATCTAAACACTATTCACGAAAATATCCGAAACACTATTCATGAAAATATCAAAAACCAAAAATATCTAAAGTGTAGAAAACATGTCCGGACGGTATGCCGTCGGTATACTCCGGTATACCGGCGGTATGCCGATCAAGAAGAAAACCTATAGTTTTGGAAAAATTTTAAAGTATTCCGGAAACCATAAAAATATGAAATATGCTGCAAAATACGTATCCGTATATAAATACCGATACTGTGAGACGAGTCTCACAGTACTCTTCCGGTCGGCGTCGGAAGAAGGGGGAAGGTGAGAATGTCGAACTGGTTGTGGAGAGGGATGGCCGGGGGGTCGACTAGGGCGATGGCTTTGGCTTGCGGTGGTCTGGGAGAGCCGTCGCTATCAACGAAGTGGGAGTGGGAGTTGGGGAGGGGAGAATTGGTTTCAATAAAATTGATTGGGTCGCCTTCGGGGATTGCGGCTTGCGACGGGCTTTCTTCTTCAGCTCTGGGTGGGCCCTGAAACAAAGTTCAGTGAGGTGTCCTCGAGTATGATAATACTTGTAGAAAATAATACTGTTGTCGTACACCAGCGCCTGAGAGAGTGACTGTCCTTCGAGCTCGAGCTGAATGAGGATGGGAGGATCGGATGTCAGATCGAGCTCCACGCAAATTTTGTGTTGTTGCCTTTGGAGAGATTGTGGATTTCCTCAGCAATTTCCACCAGGGTTCCGAAGGAGCTGGCAATACGCTTCAGATCTACGGGGGGGAAAGCAGACCAGGGGGAGGTTTGGGAGGGTGATCCATGCTGAGATTATCGACGAGTCCACTTTGGGCTGGGGGACCATTTGGCGATCTTTACATGGTGATTGCCGATGCTGGTGGTGCTTTTAGCCCAGACTAAGGAGTAGTTGGAGTCGGAGGATAGGTGGAGGAGCTTGTGTTTGGGGTCCAGCGGGAAGATCTTGTACGTGGACGAGAGACCCCATCTAGCAATGGCTTCTTGGGCAGTGGGGAGCTTAGGGCACCCGGACATAAATTTTAACACGAACATCCTCGTAATGCTCGCCAATAGGGAGGAAACCTCTTCGGCCGAAAATAGGACACGGATGGTTCCGTCGTCGGACGGGCTCGGGAGAACGATGTATGGCAGAACGGGGGAAATTCAAAATTTGAATTTGATAGCTACTGCGTCGGGCAGAAAAGTCCCAGACCCGAGGGGACGGTTACAGCTGTTGTCCGATTGGCCAAACTGAACGGGAGAGGAGCGACGTGGGGGCTCACGGTGGACGAGGCCACTGGATGGAGGAGCGATGCCGGGAGGGGGCGGCTCCCTTTTGCAACCTTCAGACGGGGTGGGCTGGAAGTGGAGGGGCGACGCGGTGGCTCGGGGGCCAGGGGCGGAGGCCAGAGGTGGCCACCGGAGCCGCGGTGCCATCCTGGAGGGGTCGAGGCCAACGATAGAAAGCTGCTCAGGCGACCAAGGTCTCGGTCGAGTGACAGCAAACCGCGGAGCTGGGGCCGGGGGCCGGTCCGAACAGCGACGGGAGAAGAAAATGTGGGGCGGTCGGCGGGCTGCCGACGTAGCGTGGCCCCTACGTCGGGATCGGGAAGGGGGAGTTGTCACGATCCGCACCCTAGAGTAAGGGCACGAGACGTAGGTACGTCCAGCCTACGCCGCAGTGTCGGTGGTAGAACGCTGTCCTAGGTCAACATACATCTAACAATATAACTCTAAACAGTTTATACTCCCCGAATGGGGGTGACATAGTAATAAATAAACTCAATCACAACTAAGGAAGAAGAAAGCACGATATGATATGGTACTCAAGGAAAACAGATGATAAAGTAGTCTAAGATAATATCCCAGCAATATCCACAGTACAAACTCAGCTACAGTAAATGAAAGAATATATACAAGTCCAAATCTCTGAACAGAAGTAAAGTCTAGCTAACAGTCTCATGACAACATAAAATAAGATAAGCCTAACTAAACTAGTCTAGGCAATGGGGGTGATGTCCTCAGCTAGAGTTGGGTCCTCCTGAGAGTCCAGCTCGCAAGTGTCGTCTAGGGCTGCCCCGTAGAAGGTATCCACACAGGCCTCCTCCTCATCCTCTGTAATATTTTCAACAGGTCCAGTCAGGACTGGAGCAAGTACAGTACATCTCAACAGTTTATAGCAGGTTAGAAAATATAATCATACAGTAAAGTAAGATACAAGTACTGAAAGAAGTGCAGTATGTAAACTGAGAGAGAACTGTAATAGAAATATCTACTATAAATAGAGACTAACAGTGGCTAGTGTGTCAGAGTACAATATAGACATGTAAATGGCATAGGAGATTCTGATGCTACACTATGGAAAGATTCTGATGCTACACTACTTGGATAGTATTCACATGTCTAATTCTACTCTCCCGTACCCCCAATCAATACACAAGGATCCAACCAGGTTATGTTATGATTCCATGCAAAGGCCCCCGAAGGGTGATACATGGATGTTCCATAAATGGGGATTCTAGGAGATTCTAGGATACCTAGTAAATGGGATAAGAGATTCTAGGAGACTCTGTGATCATAAGAGTATATGTCACAAGTGATCAAAGAACCAATGAAGCATAGTGATACGTCATGTAAGTGAAACGCACAGAACATGTAGTACCCGATGCTCCCTAAGGATAACATCTCAAGAAGGGATCCATATAGTACCAATTCGTGTGACCAACGTGACAGTAACAAGTAAAGTAATTTAATGCAGGAAATAATTCTAAGCAGGTTATGAAATGATCAGAGAATGTACTCGCCTGGTATCTGAGTGTCCAATATGAAAGTACTGTCCGAGGAGTGGTGTCTAGCTCCTAATCAGAACAGCACAAGTCACAACAAGTCCAGAATGGTAAACTGAAACACTACAATGCATTCTACATGAGTCTAGGTCAATCTAGGCCAAAGTCAACTCTTGGTCAACTCTGGTCAACCCTAGAAGTCAAACTTGGTCAACTATGGTCAAACTAGGTCTAACAAGTCTAAACGAGGTCAAACTAGTCTATACTAGTCTAATAAGGCTATTCTAAGTTCTAACAAGACTAATCTAGGCTTACTAGGCAATATCATGCCTAAAGAACCAACTAACATCTATACACAACTACACAAGATATTATCTATATCTAAAACAATACACATATATATATTTATATAGTCTAGCTTAGGAATACATGTAATAACATATATGCTCCCATAAGAAACATACATACATTATATATTAAATATATATATATAGATACACACACATATATATAGGATATCTATATATATATACATCACACTTTATATATATACTCATATAGGAAATAGAAACATGTGTAGGTGTGTGTATAACATGGAGTACCATATACATGCAAATGTGTGTATGTGTGTGTGTGTATGGTAATAGGGAGTGAATAGTGTCATGTGAGAAAGTGGCATGGTAGTGAAGTGTGGGGAATGTCATGAGGATAGTCACTACAAGAAAAATGGCTTTTCTTGACGGTTTATTTATTGACGGTCGTGGAAAACCGTCATTAAAATGGGTAACCTTGACGGTTTTAGACATACGTCAAGGAAACACACGTTTTGTGTTAATTTAGCAAATTTATACCATAATAGTTGACGGTTTTAGTGAAACCGTCAAGAAATACAAATCTATTTATTGACGTTTTGATAATAACCGTCAACTAAAGTCTGTGCGGGAAAATTCTCGCGGCTATTTCAGCTGCCATTATCGTAATTTCTTTTAAAAATATTAATTTGTTGACGGTTTCGCACCAAATAGAGCAGATCTGAAAAAACCCTTCGCACATAACAAAACCCCCCCTCCACTTCGAAAACCCTCTCTCCCCAGCCGACCTCTTCCTCGAGAAATCTCTCCCTCCGGCCTCTTCCTCGAGAAATCGCTCCCTCCGACCTCTTCCTCCACTTCGAAAAGCCTCCCTCCGCCCTCTTCCTCCATGAGAAATCAACCTCCATCCCTCCGGCCTCTTCCCTCTCCCTCCAAACAGTAAAACCCACTCCTCGGCGACCTTCACGACGTCCAACGCGACGTCCCCTCTCCTCGACGGCCTATACGACGTCCTACGCGACGTCCCCTCTCCTCGGCGGCCTACACGACGTCCCCTCTCCATCGAGAAAACCCTCTCCTCGGCGGCCTACCCAACGTCCTACGCAACGTCCCCTCTCCCTCGAGAAAACCCTCTCTTCGACGGCCTACACGACGTCCCCGACGTTTTCACCATGCGGCAACTTCGATCTTCACCATGCGGTATAATATCTTTCATTTATTCTCTCTACAATTCGATTTTTGTGTCAACTTAGGGTTTTTTTGTGTCAGCCAACTTAGGGTTTTTCGATCATCCTAATTTAATCAGTAGGTTCTGCAAATCCAACACGTGATTGACCCACAAACACACTTAGAAATTTAACAAGGTGTTTATGTGGGTTCAATGGGTGTTTTCGATTGATTGGGAGTTGGGTTTTCGAATGGTAACAGATTGGTTTCAGTTCCAGTTTCGAATGGACTAGGGGTTGATGATGTCATCAATCTCAACAGAATGATGCCCTCTTCAAGCCTAGAATTGTGGTACGACATGTATGGTGGTGTGTTTGTGGTGTATATTATTCCTGACCATGAAAATATCTGCTTGGTAGGTAGCTGAATCTTGATTTTTCTACACCATTTTCTTTTTTCTTTTCCTTTTTCTTTTCTCTTTCTTTGGTGTCAATGCTCTCCAAATCCAGATTCAGAACACTGCAGGCAATCCCTTGTGTAGCCAGTACACCTCATACAAATAGGAAGGTGCATGAGTTATTGGCCATAAAAAATTGTCTTTGGTTGTAGTCTATGTTGCACGGATGCGGATACGACACAACACAGCGAAACGGACACGACACCTATTTTGGTGTGTCCTAGTGTATTTTGGAGTGTCTGAGGAGAGTCCGATACATGACCGACAGGACACGGCCACACTTTTAGAGTGAACGTGCTTCCTTTGTTGTAAGGAATCCGGATCAAGTTCAAATCTTCTTCTTCATATAAACAATTAAATAAGAGTAGAAGGTATGAAAATCCTCGTAAGGTTCTCAATGATATTTTCT
Organism: Iris pallida; assembly: GCA_029216955.1. Taxonomy (NCBI): domain Eukaryota; kingdom Viridiplantae; phylum Streptophyta; class Magnoliopsida; order Asparagales; family Iridaceae; genus Iris; species Iris pallida. The sequence goes on along the minus strand of JANAVB010014596.1, from coordinate 2,780,285 downwards.
CACACCTCCCATGGAATTTGTAGACTCCACAAACGGCAAATCACTTCCGTGTCCCACTTATTATCCTAAATCTGCATGAATTGCGCACGACAGTGCTTATTTAATATGGACACAAAGTGCCACTTCTACATCTGGATTCTGAAAAATCCTAACAGTGTATAAAAATAAGTCTTCGGAGCAATTAAAAATTGATTGTATATCATATAGGTTATAAAGTGAAAATATAGGTTAATATCAAGATTCCATTGTAGTTCTGTTGGTTAGGATACTTGCCTCTCACCAGAGAGACCAGGGTTCAAGTTCCGGCAGCGGAATATTTACATTAACCCTTCTTTTCATTTATTTCCTGCCCTATAAAATGCAAACACCTAGCCCACTTTTCCAATTTGATCGATAAATTTCATTTGGATAGACCACCTACAAAAGCTATATCATCATTCATCATGTACACGTGAAATCATTTGCCCGTGTCCCATAATATATTTTCGTATCTCACATGTGCAGTTGAGGACAAGATTAAGGGAAAAATCATGTGAAGTTGGAGACAACGCCAATTGAGGACAAGATGAGAAAAAAAATGTTTTAGCTGGTTTGGAAAAGTGCAATACAAGCCAATAGGTACACTAGTAAGGAGGAGCGATAAGATGGTAGTTATATAACCACCAGGACTAGAGGTCCTATTATATTCCTTCCAGTTTTTAACAAGGTTTACATGTTGTTTTGTTAGTTGATGATAAACTGAAATGTTAAATTTATATTACTGGTGATAGGCTAGGACTGAATGCTCTAAATGAACTTATGACTGAGAACTTTATTAACTGATTCACTGAATGCTCTAAATGAACAAACTAATTTTCCTTTGTATGAAACCATATGTTATGATATGACTGAGTTTGTTTTCCTATAAAGCTGAGTTTTAACTTTGTTGATGACCTGAGATTTGAATATATAACTGAACAGTGTTGGCTGAGTTTCCTGTTTTGAATTTGTTCACCCATTAAATTCTTTATTCGTATTTTAACTTTCCCATTATATTGTTAGTTTATAAATTTGGGAGAATATAGCTTATTATAGATTTGAATATGTAATATATGTGACTAATGTTATCTATATATCTGGAAACTAAACATGCAACTTGCAGTGGATAGTACATGTATGCGGTCGTCAGTGACTAATGTTATCTATATATAATGATCCTTATGTAAATATGTCTATAAAAAAAAGGTACAGAAGCATGGACTGTTGATGGCCGATGTAATTATTATAAGCGCTTTAAATCAGTATATGTTCTAGTTTCCTTTTTAACTTTCCATGAATACCAGAAGTAACCTGTCTGTTTATTGTCAATCTGCCTGGTAATGTTCTTCAAAAAATCCGCGATGAATTGTATCATTTCATTGCGCTGGCAGTGATAGTTGTTTATTTCATTATTCATGCCGATTTATTTCTCATCTAGATTGGAAATATCTTTGATATCTTAGCTCATTTTTAATCTTTGTAGGATACTCTTTGAGATGTTGGGTTCCCTGTTGAAACCCAGTTTCAGTTTCCAGTTTCCATATTGGGCTAGTCTCAGTTTCAGTTTATGTTTCAGTTTTCCTTTTTTTTTTCCAATTTGTACCATGCATATGTAACTCAAATCAGTCCTCCCTCACTTAAAAACCACACGACCAATAATCAACCACTTCACAGTCACAAACAAAGTCGACTATTTCTCTTGACATGCTTTGTCGCTTTGAACTTGTGTTATTTAGCAATTGTTTGGTTCTATACTCAATAACTTGTATATATCTTGGTGTTATATGGTGTTACAGTGATCATTGGGTTTTGGTAGTCATTGATCTTTTACTAATGAGAGCATACTATTTGGATTCTTTGGGAAGTTGCATCTGTGATGATCTTAAGCACATTGTAACAAGGTATGCATGAATATATCTGTCCCAATACTTCGCACAACTATAGTCAATGTTAGATGTTTTAATAATGACAAATAATATTTTCCACTTTAATTTGCATAGCGGGCTTCGTATGTTTCATGCTCAATGTGGTAACCAAGTGAAAAAATTTAAATTGAACTGGATTGCAATTCAGGTACAATATATTTCTCTCAATATATTTCTCGTTAATATATATATAAATCAAAAATGAACAAGTGTGTAAGATCTTTGCTTTTCTATGCATAGGTACCGAATCAAACCGGCTCCATCGAATATGGTTACTACGTTATGAGATATATGAAAGAGATCTCATATGATCGAAGCTTGCTTAATCCCAAGGTGATGTTCTTCTTAATCAACATGTATGTTTATAATATATTTATATATTATCACTTATGTTTCATTTTTTCTTCCTATTTTTAAACAGTATAATGAAAAGTGTGTATACACATTTGATGAAATCAATGAAGTGCGTACGGAGTGGATGGATCATGTTTCGCAGTTCTTAATCTAAGCAATCAGTTGAGGTAATTTTTGGACTTTATCTACTTCATGGACAAGATTTTGAGCATCTCTTAAGAGAGGGGAAATGGTGGACTGTTTTAAGAATATGATTAGAGTGGACTGTTATATGCATTTGGTGTGTGTGTGTGTATGTCTGTGTTCCTTACTCCACAGTGAATGTGAAATGAGTTTATGGTATTTGTGAGTGTGGAGATGAGTTCATGTCCATTAGGAAACAACATTTATATAAGGACTGCTATATATAAGTACGTTTGTGTGATATAGGGCTATAGCTCAATCTTATACCAATTACACTTGACATTATATCAGTTGTGTAGAGGAAGGGGTTGGAGTTTAGTGTATCAGTATATATAATAAAGAGGGGGCTCGGATAATGGAGCATAGCTGTAGCAGTTAACAATTGGGACTGTTGTTATCAGTTGGGGACTGCTCCCTACTTTCTGTTAGAATAACAGTTAACCTTGGAGTGCAGGCAGGTCAATGGATGGGGTTTATGCCCCTGCAGGCAGGGGGGGAACTGCCAGTTGCAGTAAGGAGCAGGCCTTGATGGGTCTGCAGTAGGAGGGCAGTGCCTTGACCAATATTGCAGCAGAGTGAGCTTCAGTGGCAGGGGCTTGACCCCCTTAGTCTGAGCTTAGGAAGTGATGTACGGCATGTGTGAGTGAGTGTATGGGAAGAAGTAGTGTCTCGAGTGTTTGTAGTAGAGGGTTGGCTAGTGTCAGGAGTGTCATGTGTTTCTCTGTGTGTTAATAGAGAGTGAGTATCATGGTTTAAAGTATCGGCCGATACCGATCCGATACGGCCGATACCGATACGGTTTGGCATGTCCCGATCCGATACCGACCGATACCCGATACTGGCCGATACCGACAATGAGGGTCTCTTTTCCGGACAATTCGGCAAAGAAAAATTAAACGAAAAAGACAAATCAACAAGGGTTTAAAGCATAATAAGGTTGTAAAAGCATGTAAAAGAAGAAAATCAATCTATTGTATGTAAGCCAATCGGTAAGGTGACTAATATTTTATTTAGTTTCAAAACTACTAAGAAATAACACTGAAAATACTTAAAATTATGCCTAAATGTATAAAATATATGTTTTTAAATGTAAATAATTTATTAATAATTGTCTGTTTTCTGATACCAAAAAATCCGATACTCCGATCCGATACAGCCGATACTACCGATATTGCCGATACCAATACTCATAGGAATAGTCCGATACCGATACTGTGAACCTTGGTTGGTATAGCCCTGTGGCATGACAAGTAATGGGGTTTTAATAGCAAGAGTCTTTGATTTGTTGAATATAACTGGGTTTATTTGGTATGCTTGAAACCTGAGTTCACATGTTAACTGAGAAATGGAGTCTTTGATTTGTTGAATATAACTGGGTTCTTAATGAATGTCTAAAACCTGAGATTGGTGTTGGGATTGCTTAATATGTTAAGAGTGCTAAACTGAGTGCTTAACTGAACCATTTCTGAGTTTTAATGTTCATTAAATTTACTTGATTGCTAAATGTAAATTGATATGGTAACATGCAACCATGCCTGAGACTCATATGTATACTTGGGTTTTCTGATGTAGAGTTCTGATACTCACATGTTTTTCTTGATTTCAAAAACTAACATGATACTTTTGCTTGATTTCTGTTACCTATGTATATTAGTTGTGCTTTTCCAGAATTGGGAGTTTTATACATTGCATTTGTTTGTGATATCATAGGTTTCTAATGGACTGAGTATTGACAGATATGACCCCAACCTGAGAATGGGTTCCATTTTATAAATCTGAGATTGTATCCTATGTTAACTAGTATATGGGGGTATTATGAACTGCAAATCTGGGAATATGGGTTTAGTCTGGGTTTGAAATTGCTAAATAATTTGAGTTTTCAGTAAGAACTGAATGTTATAACTCAACTGGGTTTAACCTTAGTTGTTTTCTATGCTGTGATATCTGAGATGGTTGGGGGTTGTTGTTGATGTTAATTGGGAATTGAATGTTAAACTGAACTGTCTCTCTATTTCTGTATTTTTTTCCCCAACTGATTTCCTGCACATTTAAACTACTGCAACATTTGAGTCCTCCCTAGATTGTTCTGTCCATTCAAAATTTGATTGAATTTCAGTTGTGTTGCTGACTTATAATGTTATGTTCACCTTGTTTGCAGATTAACCTAAAGGAAATGCTGCTCTGGGTTCAGATATATTTTGGTTAATCTACTCCTGTAAATATGTTTTGGATATGTATATATGGTGTACGAACGTGTTTGTGGTTGGACGTTTGGATGTACTTGTTGGATGTACTTGTTGCATGCTGCTCTGGGTTCAGAGATATTTTGGTTAATTTACTCCTATAAATGTTTAGGATATTTATGGTGTACGAACGTGTTTGTGGTTGGATGTACTTGTTGGATGTTTGGATGTACGAACAACGTATTTTTTAATATAAAAATTGTGTATTATAGTTGTGTGATGCTTGTGATATTATATATTGATTCTGGAATTGGATTCTGTGTAATTATGTGTATTTGGTAATTGGATTTCTGGAATATATTATGTTTATCTTGACGGTTGTAAAACGGCAAATTTTTTTATTCCTTGACGGTTTTTAACTTGACGGTTGCAAAAACGTCAAAAAATAATTCATTTCGTGACGGTTTGCAAACACCAAAAAACAATTTCTTGACGGTTTTTCCCCGTCAAGAAAGACTTTTCTTGACGGTTATTAGCCGTCATCTAGGCCCCCGTCAAGAAAAGTCGACACTTTTCTTGACGATTTTTTGTTTGTTTTATTGACGGTTTAAAACCGTCAAGATAACGCATGTTTCTTGACGGTTTAAAACCGTCAAGGATACAAACAAAAAACCGTCAAGAAAAGTGTCGACTTTTCTTGACGGGGGCCTAGATGACGGATCCAAAACCGTCAAGAAAAGTCTTTCTTGACGGGGAAAAACCGTCAAGAAAAGCCATTTTTCTTGTAGTGAGTGTGATGCATGTGTATGTCACATGAATGTTTGTTAACTTGTGTGTGCGATGATAGAGTGAAGTATAACAATAAAATCTGGAATGTAAAACAGTGAGGAAGGAAAAGTAAATCAATTGACAGTTTACACTATGAAGGAATGCAAGAATCAACTCAAAACCAACCCACAGCTCTCCAATCAAAACTCCCAGATTTATAAATTGAAACCCCATTTAATTCAGTCCATAACAGAACACAAATCTCAGGTAATGAACCATTTTCAGTTCAAAACAGGAATCCCAATTCCAGTTCATTACAATCTCAGTTTTCAGCCCATAAACAATTTCCAGATTTTTGAATCCAAACAACTCCAAAACAGCCCCAAATTAGACACACACATAGAACACTTATAGGTGCACATCATTAAGGTTTAAACCAAACTAATTAACAATTTAAATGGGTTAAAATGATGCTGGAGTTTCATATCAAAAACCTGGGAAAATAGTGAACAATGAACTGATATACAGGTATCAGGATTAAATTAAGAAGTGAGAATTTATCAATTAAAAATTAAACTAAACACCAAAACAGAGGTTGGTAATGTATATACCCATAGTGTACGTGTCCAACAGTGTCATTGTGTCCAAGCACGAGGACACAATGTGTCAAAACAAATTAAAACACAAAATAGTACAAATACTGTGCCAGTCCTCGTGCACGTGTTCACAGGGTTCGTGTACACGACACGACACGACACATACCTCGTGGTCGTGTCCAAGTGTCGACTAGGTCTAGGTCTAGGGCTAGGGCACCCTGACACATGTCTACGATACACGTGCGTGCGATACGACACGCGTATCAGTGCTCTAAATCAACTGAACCCGGTCCAGTATAAATGCAATGCACGTGCTCGTACGTGTCCGAAACGACACGTGGGGGTCTGAGACTCGACACACTTCGTGTCAGTCACGAGGATGACCCATGTGTCAAGTGTCGTATGTCGACGTGACGTGTCCTGAGAGTTGTGGCCCCCGAACAGCAGAGGATAAATCCTGTGCGCGCGTGTGTGTGTGCACCGCGTGTCCGCGTGTCCGCCGAGACCCGACACGATAAGAAAACAAAACACAGACACTGGAAAACCATAGGCAAGATCAAAACCCTAATTCCTATTTAAAAAGTTTGCACAAAAAGAATCGAAATGCCCTTTGAGGCATTTCGACAAACACCAATAAACAGTGTCTGATACGTGTCCGATACGGACACGTACAGTGTTCAAAACCTAGGGTTTCCTATTCCTACAGCTAGGTTAGGCCTAGGGGTCCCTAGATGTGGAATAAAAATAGAATTTCATTGAGTATTATGGAAGTTACCTATGGTTGCAAAATCCTCAAAAAAAACCCCAATAGAGAATGGTTCTCCAAGCTTCAAAACTCCCTCAAATTATCCCAAACCTGTGATGTGACTCCACAAACAATAGAGGAACAGTATTTAGAGTGCAATGGAGGAAATTCCAATAAAAATAGACCTATATTGAATGATCTATGAAGAAATGAAGTGTAGGCTTACCTTGTCTTGAGGAAAGAATGATAAACTATTGGAAGGAGGCTCAAATCCCCAAAATGATATTATATAGGGAATGGGGACAAGCCTTGGCCGGCCACTAGGTTAGGTTAGGGTTTCTAGGTTGCATCCTAGGGCTAGGAATGAATCAAGGGTATTATGTGGTCTAGAATAAAGGGCTATTTCCTAGTCTTAAACAAACTCACTTAACTTAACTAAACTTGACTTAATCTATAATCCAACCCATATAATTCTCAAAGTGGCTAACTAAAATTAGTTATGAATAATCTAGGTTAGGTCCAATATAGGTTAGGCTAACCAAACCACATGGCAAACAATTAACTAGGATTTAATCACACCATTTAAATAATCATTAAAAATTCCTAAATAATATATATAAAATTCAAATAAATTCTAATAAATTCAAATAACCCCAAAAATGTTTAAAATACCCTCACACTAGAAATTTGGTAGTGACTGGAGTCATGCCGCCATGGGGAGCTTGAGGATATATATATATATATATATATATATATATATATATATATATATATATATATATATATATATATATATATATATATTAGTGGCCCTTCTACAGCCTCTGGCACTTCTGGCCCCTGGATTTGGGCGTATTGGACCCCCCAGCTCTTAGCACCTTTTTTCTTCCGCCATTGGCCAAGATGGCCTCTTCGTCGACCGCTTCTGGACGCCCTCCTCCAGTGGGCGCATGTGGCCCTACTTCGGCAGATCGTTTCCCACCCCCACGGGTATTCGCCCCCTTGACTGGCATCCAGGGCAGTGCCATGGTCTTCGCCGCCTCCTCCGCGGGTTCAGCACCCCCACCCCCCTCTTTTCCCTCTCCCCCCTCGGGCTCCTCCCTACCGGCCGATCTCTTTGCCCTCAACCCCTATTGGGAGCGGTACCCCAGGAAGGCCATTCCTTCTGCCCCTTCTCTCTGCGCAGCGGGCCCCCCTCGCGTTGCCCCTGCCCCGGCGCCTTCCTATGCCGACATGCTTCAAACCGACAGAGCAGCCAAGCAGGGTCTCATGTTCAACGACGACCATCTCAACGAAGTCGATTATCCGTTACCTTCTCATGTGCCTACAATCCCTTTCTCCAACCTGGAACTAGAATCCTTGGCCACCTCTTTTCCCTTCTCCTTCATCATCAAATTCTTCTCGGGCTGCCCCAAACTCTCCAGGGTCCAGGAGGTTATCGCTAGTTGGTAGCTGACAGCAAAATACAGAGTGGCACCTCTAAACCCTGGCATATCCTGCTCCATCTCTTTTCAGATACCGACCACAGGACTGTGTGGTCCAAAGGCACCAGCAGAGTGGACTCCCACCAGATGAAGATTATTAAATGGTCCGCAAACTTTAGCACCAAGGAAGACTCTGCGACGGTTGTCGCATGGGTGACTCTTTCCAATCTTTCCCTCATTTGCTTCATTCCAGCAGCCCTAAGGCGTATAGCCAATTCCTTTAGGACTTATGTGGCCACTGCTCCAGAAACCAAAAACCTAACCAAAGCTCACTATACAAAGTTTGTGTGGAACTAGATCTCTCTAACGAGCCCCCCAACCACATCCTAATTGAACTTGGCAACCACTCCCACACCCAGAAAATCATCTACGATAACCACATCATCTTCTGCTCCCACTGTCACCTGCGCGGGCATCTATCCAAGCATTATTATCATCTTCATCCTGAGCTCAAGAGGAAACCTTCTAGGCCAGTAGCTCACACCAAAAAAGATCAGATTCAGTCGCCTACCCGGTCCCCCTGCTCCTGCCACCGAACTCCTATATCAGATTATACTCTAGCGAAAGGGAAACAGAACAAGACACCCCGACAGACAGAACGGAGATCCCCTCATCGAACAGAGCGGTGGTCCCCTACCACCCACCATCTCTGAACCTTTCCAACCAGTTTAACGTCCTAGAAGAGGACACGACAAATCCTACTCTAGAGATCACTTCTATTGGAATCTCTTACATGAACTCTCAAAACTCATCGAATGTCAGTATCTCTAAGCTGAAAGACACGAAGGAGGTCCGAAATGTTCATCTACACACCACAGATGGTCTTTCCGAAACTCACCCTTCCTACAAAGTCGATCTCGTAGAAGCCCTGTCTATACTTGGACCAGATCAAGATCAGAGAGGATTACAGATTCTCGTTGTCGGATTCCCCCTTCGATCGGAAGGAGACCGATTGGCCAACCTGGACGACTCCATTCTCATCCTCCCCGAGGAACCCGTGTCGGACTCGGCTGGAGATTTGATCGATTAGATCGACGACATTCTCATCACCCACACCGATGGCTCAATCTCCGGCCCATCCACCTCGATGGCGGGGGAGGCTACGACCTCAACAAGGAAATCTAATCAGAATAGATCTGATGAATCCCCGGCCATTTAAACTAGTTCCACAGCCAAGCGGGCTAACCAACCCCCCCACACAAACTCAATTAATGTTGAACATCCTCTCCTGGAATGTCTATGGTCTGGCGAACAAACCTACCAAGCGAAGAATCACCAGCCTTAAGAAAACCCACAAGATTGACGTCTTGATCATCCTTGAACCCAAAATCCCCTATAAGAGACTTAAATCTATTCAGCTGCAGTTAGGCTTTCCCATGGCCATTGCTGCCAGACACAACATTTGGATCCTTTGCTCGAAGGACGTCAAAATCGAAGTCATTAACGACTCCAAGCAGGCCCTCTCCTACTGGATGGAGCACCCATTATTTCCCAAGCGGTCCATCCTGTCCGCGGTCTATGGCAGCTGTGATATTATGGAGCATAAACTCCTTTGGAACAACCTCTTGGACATCCACCTCCACCACAACAATCTTCCTTGGCTCTGCGTTGGGGACTTTAACGTCGTCACATGTAGAGAGAAGAAGTCCGGGGGTCGGCCCCCTACTAGCCATACAAGATTTCAATAATTTTATTTTCAACTCCCACTTCGATCCCCTTACGTTCACCGACTGCACCTTTACCTGGTACAACATGCAGGATGGAGATCGCCGCCAACATTCTCGCTTGGATAGGGCCCTTACGAATGCCCATTGGCACGGAATGGGGACCACCTCTAAGCTCTCCCACCTCAATGCCAGAGAGTCTGACCACGCCCCTCTGTTAGTTAGTATCTCTAGCAACTCGGGCTCGAACAAAAATAGCTTCCGCTTCCTGGACTTCTGTAGCGATCACCCCTAATTCTTAGGCATCGTCACGGAAGCGTGGAGCAGCACAGACAATGTCGTGTCCCTCACCAGGGTGGCCATCAAGCTCAAGGCCACGAGGAAAGCCTTGGCGGTATGGAGCAAGCAGGCCTATGGGGATATTTTTCAGGCTATCCATGAGGCTAAGGATGACGTCAATCGAGCAGAGATCCGATTCATGAATGATAGATCTCCTGTGGCTAGGACTGCTCTCAACCTCACCAAAGCTATCCTTAAATTCTGTCTGAAAGTGGAGACTGATTTTTGGAAGCAGAAAGCCAGGCTTAAATGGGACAACGAGGAAAACGAAAACTTGAGCTTCTTCATGCATGCGTCAATGGTCGCAGGCAGGAACTCACCCTTCATCAAATTATGGGCTGTAACGGAAACATCATCAAAGACAAAAGGGTATCCAGGAGGAAGCGGCTGAGTACTACTCCAAACTGTTCTCCAAAGAGATAGTCATCAGGGACCCTTCCTTCCTAGAGAAAATTCTGCATCTCATCAGCGACGGCGATAACATCCTGCTAGAGTTCCTACCGTCCGAGATAGAGGTGAAAGACGCCGTCTGGACTCTTGACGAGCATAGTGCCCCTGACCTAGACGGGTTTTTGGGAGTATTTTTGCTCCTGCTAGGACATCATTAAGGCAGATATCCATGAGGCGGTCATCGCCTTCTTTCAAGGTACGACGTACCCGAGAGCCATCTCGAGCACCAATCTGATCCTTATTTCAAAAAAGATAATCCGGAGTCTTTTTGCGACTTTTGTCCAATCAGTCTTTGCACCTTCACCAACAAGATCATATCCAAGATCGTCGCATCCCGTATGTCTGATCTCCTTCCCAAGATCATCTCTGAGGAGCAGAGTAGCTTTTTTTATAGCAGAAATATCCAGGATAATATCATGTTAGCTCAAGAATTAATCATCTGTATGAAGTTTCCGACAAGAGGGAGCAATATAGCTATAAAATTAGATATAGAGAAAGCTTACGATAGGCTGGATTGGCAATTCATGATCTGGGTCTTTAGACCTTTCAGATTTTTTGAAACCTGGACCAACATCGTATGGAGATCGATCAGCAACTCCTGGTTTTCTGCGATAATCAATGGTCAGGCCGATGGCTACTTCAAATCGAGTCACGGGGTTAGGCAAGGTGATCCCATGTCGTCCACCATCTTCATCATTACGGCGGACCTCCTGAGCAGGAACCTTAATAAGATGACTTGCACTACCAACTTCCACCACTATCATACCGCCAGCGGCTGTCCTATTATCACTCACCTAGCATTTGCTGACGACATCCTCATTTTCTTATCCGGGGACGTCTGGTCGGTAGAGCTAGTCCACAACACCCTCCAGAAATATGCCAGTTGTTCGGGCCAAAAGGTCAACCCGGATAAAAGTGTCATCTACACTCACCATAAGATCAAGAGAAAGTACGCAGGCACCCTCTCCAATACTACCTCTTTCCCTATCAAGCACCCTCAATTCCAATATTCGGGTCCTTGTTATGCCATTTGGACATCCCGAAGACAGCATTCAGATCTAGGTATGGACATTAGGAGTTCCTTGTTATGCCATTTGGAGCGACCAATGCGCCGGTCGTATTCATGGACCTCATGAATCGTATCTTTATGCCCTATTTGGACCAGTTCGTGATAGTGTTCATAGACGACATCTTAGTCTATAGCAAGAACGAGGCAAAGCATGAGCAGCATCTTCGTGTAGTTCTTCAGATTCTCAGGGAGTACCAGTTGTACGCGAAGTTCAGTAAGTGCGAGTTTTGGTTGGATCGTATCTCGTACTTGGGTCATATCATCACCAGAGGTAGAGTGGAAGTTGATCCCCAGAAGATAGTGGCTATAGAGACATGGCCATTACCTAGCACCGTTGCAGAAGTTCAGAGTTTCCTCGAATTGGCCTGACTATTACCGACGCTTTGTGTCAGATTTTGCTCGAATTTCAGCGCCACTGACGCAGTTGACCCGTAAGGATGTACAGTTTGCTTGGACAGCAGAGTGTCAGAGTTCATTTGAGAAGTTGAACCAGAGATTGATGACGGCTCCCATTCTTACTCTTTCCGACGGGACGGGAGGACTTTCAGTTTATTGCGACGCATCCGGCAAGGGATTAGGATGTGTCTTGATGCAGCAAGGTAAGGTAGTCGCTTATGCGTCACGTCAACCTCGTAACCATGAGAGGAATTACCCAACCCATGACCGGGAGTTAGCAGCCGTAGTTTTTGCATTAAAACTTTAGAGACATTATTTGTATGGAGATCGGGTGGAGATTTTCACCGACCACAAGAGTCTGAAGTATGTGTTTATCCAGAAGGATCTTAATATGTGTTAGAGGAGATGGCTAGAGCTACTTGTGGATTATAACATCAGCTTGCAGTATCATCCTGGAAAGGCCAACGTGGTAGTAGATGCATTGAGCAGGAGAGCCAGAGTTTATTTTCTAATGGCGCAGCCAGAGTTGTTAGCAGATCTTCAGAAGATGGGTATTAAAGTTGTTCTTCCTTCCAGTGTGGCATTGATGGCCAGTATGCAAGTTCAGTCCAGCATAGTTGAGAGGATCAAGTTAGCTCAGTCCACGGACTCTAAGCTTTAGCGGCTTAGGACAGAATGTGTGACAGGACAGAGACCAGAGTTATGCATTCATGAAGATAGTACACTCCGACATGGGAGGCGTCTTTATGTACCCAGTGGTGATATCAGACAGGAGATCATGGCAGAAGCCTACAGTTCCCAGTATTCCATTCACCCCGACGGTACGAAGATGTATTATGATATTCGGCAGCATTTTTGGTGGAATAACATGAAGAGGGAGATAGCCCGGTTTGTCTCTCGTTGTTTAGTTTGTCAATAAGTTAAGGCCGAACATCAGAGACCAGCTGGACTTTTTTAACCTTTATCGATCCCAGAATGGAAATGGGAGCACATCACCATGGATTTTGTAACTAGATTACCTAGATCCCCAGCTGAAAGAGATGCCATCTGTGTTATAGTTGATCGTCTCACGAAGGTAGCTCATTGTATTCCTTTCAGAATCGGTCAGTCGACGGATCAGCTTACAGAGATGTACCTCAGGCAGATAGTCAAATTGCATGGAGTGCCAGTCAGTATTGTGTCCGACAGAGATTCAAGATTCACCTCGCACTTTTGGCGGAGTCTTCAAGAGAGTTTGGGGACTCGTCTCAAGTTCAGTTCAGCCTACCATCTGCAGACAGATGGTCAGTCAAAACGCACGATCCAGACTCATGAAGACATACTGCGGTCATGTACACTCGACTTCGGTGGTTCGTAGGAAGATCACCTGTATCTCGTAGAGTTCTCGTACAATAACAGTTTCCAGGCTAGTATCCAGATGGCACCTTTCGAGGCCTTGTACGGCAGGAAGTGCAGATCTCCTTTAGCTTGGGACGATATCGGTGAGAGGCAAATGCTTGGACCGGAGATGGTGACACGGACTATTGAGGTGGTCAGACGAGTCAGAGATCATCTTCGAGTTGCCCAAGATCGCCAGCGTCATTGGGCCGATTCTCATCGGCGTCCCTTTGAATTTTCTGTCGGCGACCACGTATTCCTTAGGATCTCGTCTACCCGTGGCGTCATTCGATTCGGCGTACGGGGAAAGATCAATCCTAGGTATATAGGGCCATTTGATATTCTAGAGCGAGTAGGTGATGTATCCTATCGTCTCGCTCTTCCACCGTCGTTACATGAGGTACATGATGTCTTTCATATATCCCAATTATGACGGTATATCCCAGATCCGAGTCATGTCCTTGATCATTCAAAATTGGTTGTTGGTACCAACCTTTCGTATGAGGAGAGATCCGTTTCCATATTGGACCGGAGGGAGAAGATACTCAAGAACAAGACTATCAAGTTAGTCCGTGTTGCTTGGGGTCATCACTCTTTGGGTGAGTCAATATGGGAGCGTGAGGATGATATCCGATCGCAATATCCCGACCTGTTTGACTCGTAAGGTATAATGTCTTCTTATGCCTTATGCTTAAGTTCCTTTCTTGCATGAATGATTGCTTGATTGACTACTAGTTCTGTATTGTCTGCAATTTATATAGCTTGCTCGACATCTCTAGCCTCTTGATTAAATTCCGAGGACGGAATTCTTTTTAAGGTGGGTAGAGTTGTCACCCCCATTTTTCGTTCTACTTATTTCCAGTATACGTACACGAAATCTTGACATGTATTTTTATTTTCCTGTCTGGCTAGCTAATTTTAGTTTAATCTTGATTAGGTTCATCATAGCATGTAATGGTTTAACTTGGTTTATTTTGGATTTTGACATGGCTCGGTTTTAATTGGTTTGGGTTGGTTTGGTTTGGTTTAATGTGTATTGGAACACCTTAGCCTTACTCCACCCTCAACACACCACATCCCACCCTCATTAAAAACCCTACCAACACTCTCTCTCTCTCTTCATTACTTCCTCCATTAACTTCTTCTTCTTCTTCCTCCACCCAACTCTCCACACCCATAGGCAAGTGCAACTTGCTTCTACAAGAGAGCCCATTTTATTGTTCCATTAGCTTCTTCTCATGTTTCTAAGACACATTAGAACTTGTTATTTTCCATTTTGAGGCTTTAAATCTTGTAGATCTAGAAATTATTATTTTTGGATTTGGTGGTTTTGATCTATCAAACTTCTTTGTTTTCAAGTTTTGACGGCTCCATGTGGTGGAAAAAAATTTTCTACCCAATTTTGACCTTTGAAAAGTTGGATTTGGACTTGTTTTGACCAAGTTATGAACTTTTGAAGCTTTGGGTTTAACCATGGAGTTCTTGCTGGTTTGGAGAAGACAGTGAACAGTCTGCCGAGCTTTTTAGCTTACGCCACTGAGCTGCGCGCGCTCTTTAGTACAGCGTACGCAGACTTGAGTACGCTTCCTGTTGGAAGCGTGTCTCTTGCGTACGCAGACTTGAGCATGCCCTGGTACGCAGACTTAAGCGTGCCCTGGTACGCAGACTTGAGCGTGCCCTGGTACGCAGACTTGAGCGTGCCCTGACCTGAGCGTACGCTATCCTGAGCGTACGCTACCCCTTACTCCCCCTTGGGTGCTTTATGTTCCCATATTCCCCTTTTATGAATTTGTATCCATTTCATATCCTTACGCCTTTGATATAAACTTGACATGAACCCGATATGATCATGGCAATATTTATGAATGTTAATCGGAACAAGGCTTAGTGATGGAATTGTATGATTAGTGACCCGCCGTGGTACACTCTTGACAAGTAATTTGACATGATAATTCTTGATGGCGGTCCGTTGTGACGCACCCTTGCCTTGATAAGTAATCTTGATAAGTAACATGACCTGATGGTGACCCGTCGTGGTGCATCCTTGACAAGTAATCTTGACAAGTAATCTTGACATGATAACCTTGATACGCTGCTGCGACGGCTAACCTGACATGCTAAGTGAATTCTTGACACCGTGGGTGATTGTATTGAATGTGCTTGTGTAAGCAACCAGTCTTGTCTCGCATCATGTTTAGGACATGTATTCCTGGTTACCACGGTCAGGGATTCATACCGAATCTGACTAGGTTAATGACTAGATTGATCAAGTAGAGCATATAGAGAGGTATTCCGGCTACAAGCAATCTCGTTATCTGGGCGCCTTCCTTGATGGACTTGTAGCCTGCCGACGAGTAGGACACATTTCTAGCTCACTGTTATGTGGGGCACTACATGAAACGATTACTTTGTACACTGTCATGTGTTGCATCCAAGTCATCTTACAAGGCATGATAACTCTAAGCTTGAACCTTGCGTCTGGATAACCTGGATAGTCTGCAGGGCTTGTGGCCGTAGGCATACCTCATTGCATCTTGCTAGTAACTAAGCTTGTGATAACCCTAGTTAGTTAAGTATCAAGCCGTACTCTTTGTTTGGGCCGTGAATGATGGATGGAGTCCTATCTTGTCTAGTCTTGCCTAGATCCAGTGCATGGATATCTCCGGACATGCTTGTTTATGCTTTACTTTACCGATAATTGGTTCGAGGCTAAGTTCTATTCAGGTGAAGGGTTACAACCCCGGTCCTTGTTTGGTTTACGGGTTGTAACTTGGTTACCGGAATAGTCCATTAGTTATCTTATCGTTTATCATCCTGCTTTCTTTAACTCATGTCTTATGTTATTTTACCTAGGATTTATGTGCTGACAGGCTGGTTTTAGTTCTTAAGTGAAGCCTCCTTTGTGGCACTTGCTCTTTCTGGGGTCTAACCCAGCTGGTTTTGTATGGCCAGATTTTGGAGCAGCTACCGAGGATCTCCCAACCTTCCTGCCAGATGGTGAACACTAGAAGGAATCCCAGCAACGAGTGGGTTTTATTTTGCTCTCCCACTCCCTTGTAAAAATATTTTTTTGAGGCGTTTAGCCGCCGAGCAAGTGTTAGCTCGTTTGCAACTTTATTTACTGTCTGCCTACGGGCTGTAGTATGATTGACAAATCCTAGGGATGATCATGTATGACTTAAACTCTTGCTAGTCTTCGTATTTTGTATGACTAGCTTCATTATCATCTGAATGTGTAATGCATGGGACGCCTTACTTTGTATGTCCGATGATCTACCATCTTGTTATATCTACTTGTTGCTTGAGATTGAGACACTAGGCTTGTTATTGACCTTAAGAGGCTGATGGCTTGTAGTAAACCCTCATGCATCTAGACAGCCGTGACCGTATTGCGATGTGAGATTCACTTTAATGTACGTAGCTGCTGTGTCTGTCCCCCCGCTCCCAGTATTCTGGTTCTAGGACGTGACAGTTATTTGGAAGAACCGCAACAAGGCAAGATATGAAGGCCATCAGTACTCCGCCGATCAACTTATTAGGAGACCATCAGGCAGTGTAGCAAGAGGCATGCCCACTGCAATCACAGCCAGATGGCTTTCTGGAACTCCCTCTATCCCGGGTCAAGTCGTTTTGGGTTTTCCCTCCCCCCTCCTTTTGTTAGTATACGTGTATAGGCTTTGGCTTTTTGCGCCTTCTAGTTTACTTGTATAGCTTCGGCTTTTCTTCTTTATGGAATAAATCGGGAGCATTTTGAAATATATATATATATATATATATATATATATAATATATATATTATACTTATATTATATATATATAATATA
>JANAVB010014596.1:2705198-2762897 GCA_029216955.1 Iris pallida | reverse complement strand
GACTTTTTACCGATGTTCTTAGATATATTGGCGCCGAATTTTATCAGTGTTTGTAGAAAAAAATTGTGGATGTTGGACTTATTTTTCCTTCTGGATGCTTGATGATTCATTTTTTTTTCTATGTGTTCATATAAACTGTATTGGATGATTGATTCTTGTTTACGATGTTGCTGGATTGTTCTTATTTATGTTGTTGGATCTCATATATGCAGGGTTGAATTGTTCTTATTTTTATTTTACTATTTTTTAAAAAAATCTAGATTAGCGACGTTCAGTGACGTTTTGTGACGTCCGCTAAACGTCGGTAATCAATATCGGAACGTCGCTATCTAAGTATCAAAACGTCGTTAAACGTGCCAAAGTGCGGACATGGCAGCCAGTAGAGTAGCAAAACATCGTTGATGCATCACAAATTGACGACGTTACTCTGCTCTGTCGTGTATACATCGCTATTTTAGCGATGTCATTTACGTCGCTAAGAAATGTCGCCACTGTGACGTCTTACGATCTGTTAACCATCTGCTACTATGTAAACAACGACACTGTTTATTAGTCACTAATCTCGTTGCGAATTATTTTTTAGCAAGATTTTTGGCCTAATTAGCGACGTCAGTTGACATCGCTAAAATCACTTATTCCAGTAGTGACAGTCTAGCTGAAGCCTTGAACAAAACTATTATCAAGTTACTCAAGAAGTTTATTTTATCTAATAAACGTAATTGGAATGAGAAACTTGGTGAATATCTTTGGTCGTATCGCACTACAGTACGTACTCCCACTGGTACAATATCGTTCTCTTTGGTCTGGAAGTGAAGCAGTTCTTTCTCTGGAGATTCAAATTCTATCTCTTCGAATCGCTCTACCTAAAGAATTAACAATTGAAGACAATGATCGTCTACAGTTACAAGAATTGGAAGTATTCGACGAGAAATGATTAATGGCTCAACAGCGAATTGAGTTGTATCAAGCCTATTTTTTTAAAGCTTTCAGTAAGAAGGTAAAGGAACGAGTTTTCCAGGTCAGTGACCTAGTTCTTTTAGTAAGAAGACCTATGGTTATGACGCATAAAAGAAGAAGAAATTTTATAGCTAAATGGGAAGGTCAGTTTGTTGTCGAATCTGTGTATTCAAATAGAGCATACAGATTAACAAAGCCTAATGGAGATCTGCTGATGATGCCTATTAATGGCAAGTTCTTAAAAAATATTATGTCTAAATCATAAGTGGACATTACTTTGTATACCCCAGCAAGTTTTATACAATGTTTACATATTCTTTCTGGAGTAACGAATACTTTGCATGTTAACATCTACTTTATTTCGAGCCATTATTTTGATTCCAACAGTTTTTGGATCAAACACAAATAACGGGTCCTCACAAATTTTTCAGCAGAACCACCTCTAATTCGTATAAAACTTTCTTGTAAGAAAAATCCTCTAAATAAACTCTCCAATTTATAAAAGTTCATCATCAAAGCCAAGCTGTTTTGATGACATCTTATTTCAATTCCCCAATCGGAATTGGAATAATCTGTTGTGTCATAAAGATTAATTATGTCCATATTATCTCTGAATTATTTTATGACACTTATCTTCTATAAAGATTCATGAATTTGTCATGTCCATATTATCTCTGAGAAAATTTACTCCAAAAAGAATATTCATGTCTCTATCACCTCTGAAATATTCTATACTATCGACTTTCTCTAGAGAAGTCTATAAATCTACCATGTCCATAATACCTCTGAACAGATTTATTTCAGAAACATCTATCATTTCCATATTACCTCTGATGAAGTTTCTGATCATCTCATATTACTTGCATATAGTTGAATGCATCACAAGTAATGGGTCCAATTATCATCTATTATGTCTATATTACCTCTGATAATGATCAACTTCTAGTTTTATATCTATTATCTATACCTAATTAGGTATGCTAAAGATAATAGGTCCATTTATCATCTATCATGTCCATATTACTCTGATAGTAATCAATTTTTCATATCTATTATCTACGCTCGAATTGAGCATGTCACGGATAATAGGTCCACACAAATAAGATATTTTTCTATGTCCATATTACCTCTAGAGAAATATCAAAAATCAAATATCCCCAGCTACAGAAGTGTTCTTCATTCTCAAACATGACACATAATTCCCAAAGGTGATATGTATCTAATGTTATGTACAACTTGGACGGTGAGTATGCATACCAAAGTCAAGACACTAAATTGATCCTCTGCTAGAAAATTCTATGCAGTCATTTTCTCTCCAAGTCGTAGAAGATGCATAAGAAGACTTTATGCGATCATTTTTTCTTCAAGATATTGAAAACGTGCAAAGAAACTGGTTGCGTATGCGTTTCATTGATCTCATGAATCTTTATTATTATCAAGACTATCTGAAAGGCAATGAGAGGGTTTTCCCTATTCGAGCAATAATGAGATGCTTTTCTTCATGCGTCTAGTTATCAGGATTATCTTATGAAGTGTTTGTGAGATTATTCTTACATACAAGATCTAAAAAAATTACTCACAGCTACTAGAGATAAAAGGATTTACAAAATATGGCTAAGGAGAAAGCCAACAAAACCCTAAAATCTAAATGAAACCCTAAAATATTTAAGGAAAAGAGCACTCGGAGTCACTAATCACATCTGCAAGGTCTTGAAGCGTCCGCACACCCGAAGAATAAAATAGTCAACGAAAAGCATCAACTCCTTCCTGTATCATTTCTCTTCTGGGCTCAAGGGGAGAAAATCAAAATCAGCGGATGCGCTTAAAGGCTTAGCAATATCGGCCATAGAAAGGCCCAGCACGTCTAAATCTTCCTGAGCCATAGAAAGGTTCATTTCTGCCAGCTTTCTTTATCTCGAGTTCGAAGAAGGTACTGGAGTTGAACGCACAACAGCTGACAGAAGTGGCAAAGGGACTGCAGTGAAACACACAATAGGCAGTCGTAGAGGAGTAGCACGCTTCAGTTCAAGGGAAGTCTTCTTGGAAGCCAATGAGGAAGCACTACAGAGATAGTGGTTCTTTATTGCTATTATATAAAGCAATATCATGACTCTTCGTATCCTTTAAACGAATGCTTCAAGAGACAAAAAATTCCTAGAGTAATGCAAACATCGGCTAATTAATGATAAACGAATGAACCTATTTAATGGGAAGATAAGTCATCATGAAAGGCCCAGTTTGTGAAGAGACACCTATAACCCTATCATAATCTAGAGTTATATGGTTAACACACAAATAAAATAAGGTTATCTGACATATCAAGTCGCATGGCAAGAGCTTTAAGAGAATTTTTAGGAGTCGAATAAAGACATTTGCAGAAGAGATTTAGGTGGCATGTGCTTTAAAATTACATGCATCACTTAGGAATCAAATACGTGATAATCTAAATCTCATGCAGCAAAGAATTCCCAACACATTTCTTAATAATGGTGAACCAGTTCCTTTTTAACTTAAGGAGTTTTCGTTATGCTTCATATTAATAGTCTCAATGATTATTCAGATTCATCTCAAAAGCAACAAAATCAAAAGTGTTATACGACATTTTTTGACCTAGCAGTTTTTGGTTTGACATTGAAAAGTTTACAAGTAAAATTGTATCGAATGCGTCTTCTGCCTAAATAAAGATTCAGTTTATGTATATGATAATCCTGTGTAAACCCCCTAAATTTTAGGGTATCTTTCAAAAAAATTAGATGAATTATTTTTAATAAAAAATTTATTATAATTAGTTTTGATCATTAAATGTACTTCTTCGTGACCTTAATTTTTGGAGCAACAGGGATGTCAACCTTTTGAAACTTTATTCATGAGTTTTGTAGTAGGCAGGATTATCTTTATTTTGATATAACATGTCCCACTCAAACTTGTTCCCTTGTATTCTATTTATATCGCACAACTTTCTGGCCAATTTAGGTTGTTTGACCATCTAGAGTAAATCTTGACCTAACTTCCAATTTAATTTCGTAGCTCGACATCGATCCAACCTAATCGACCCAATATATGGTCTTGATCTATTTTAAGTCTACCACACACATGCCACTTGTGTGTCATCCAATTGAGCTCCCGCATGCTATTAATTTATCAATGATCATGATTGATCTAAATTTGTGGTCATTATCGCACCAAGACCAGACATAACCCAATGTAGCCCAAACCACCCAACCCAAGTGCATGTGACCCCCTCATGATACACCCAAACACCACACACAAATTTATCTCTCCAAAACACCAAACACCTAGATGTAAATCCCTTTTTTTTTCCTTAGTACTATTATGCTAGTATTCATAATTTTATAAATCATTAATTTAGTTTGGGATCCCAATACCTACACATATAAGACCTAGCCTAAATTGCCTTACCACCAATGCAGATAGATAAATGAATTATTTAGGATATATATATATATATATATATATATATATATATATATATATATATATAATTTTATTTTTTAGAGAAAATATAACTATATTGATGTATCAGGCACAAAATGCCGAAGCCTATACAAGAAAATGTGCCAAGCTTGACAAGACCGTCAAAAAGAGAAAAGACCAGTAGCAACAAAAACCTAGCTGGCCCAAACCGTAAGGTTGATCAGCGCTGACCAGAAGCGGTTTGACGAGTGAGAGCAGCGTATGTCGATCTTAAGGATTTGACGGAGGGCTTCTCTGATCAGCTATAAAAGTGGTGTATTGGCGTCCTTTGTACCTATATTTGTTTCGGTTCTTCCAAAGAACCCAAATTCCTAGCGGCTGCGACGATCTGATGCCCATGAGATGATCCCCAGATGGCAAGAAGATCATTGAAGCCCCCGGCCCGGGTAACCTGGCCGCATATGTTAGAGAGGTTGGTCCACAGCTGAGTGAAAAGGTTTTCGATGAGCAGGATGTGTTTAATGGTTTCTAAGTGGTATTTCTATGCAGCAATGGCATCTCGAGGCAAGGCTGAAGCCGATGGAGGCGAGTGAATCATCGGTAGGCAGCTTCCGACGGTGAGCTCTCCAGAGGAGGATGGACCATTTGATGGGGATACAGGAGTGCCAAAAAGGAGCGATCAACGGGAAAGTCACTCTGTTACCTCTCACGACGATCCTGGCAGTTGCCATCGTAAAATTGTCACTGAAAGTGGAGGACCACCGTTGGGCATCAAGGGACTCGGAGAGACGGATATCAGTATTGGCTAGGTCGGCAATCGCCTCCGGTCCCAGCCAATCTCTGGCCCGGTCCCAAAGCCAGCCAGAGCGGTTATTCTATAGCTCGCGGATCGTGCAGTTCGGTAGGGCGGTTGGGGATAACTGGAGGAACGTGTTGCCCAGCCAACGCTCGTGACCCAGCGATGAGTTGCCGTTGCCAAGCTGAAGGGTGATGAATGGCTCTGCGAGGTGGTGGCCTTGGAGGAGACGGCGCCAAGATGCGGAGGAGCGATTATTGGCGACGGCTATTACGAGGTGTGAATGTCGGAAGTATCTGGCCTTCATGAACCTTGTCCCGAAAGAGTTGTCCGTACGGAGCTTCTACCACAACTTTATGGAGCAAGCATCGATAATGTGCGCTAACTTAGCAAAGCTGATTCCACCGGCTTCAGTAGGTTTGGCCATCGTATCCAGGGTTATCTTTGCCATCGCTGTGATCCCAGAAAAAGTTGGCGAAGAGGGACTCGACTGAGGCTAAGACCTTCTTAGGGGGGAGCAAACTTCCAGGGTGTAGATGGGGATCGAGGAAAGGACGTGTTTGATGAGGATCATCTTACCGCCCGGGGAGAGGGTCGCATTGTGCCAGCCCTCGATTTTCTTTTTTATTTTGTTCACAAGACCGGCGAAGATTCTCGAATTAGATTTACCGTACACCAGCGGGCACCCCAGGTAAGTGAATGGCGGGTATGGGATGGAGAAGGAGCTCAGATTGGCGAGAGTTTTAGAGTGGCTCCGATCGGCTTTGTGGTGGGTGTAGATGACACTTTTGTCAGTGTTAATTTCTTGTCCGGAGCATCTGGTATATTTCTCCAACGTTCTGCTAACCACCTCGACTACCAGAATATCACCTTTTAGCGACTCCCAAAAATGTCGCTAAAATGGATAAAAACGTCGCTAAGTCTAATTTTTGACGTATTTAGCGATGTTTTATGGTTGTCGCGGAAAGCCTAGTCGCTAACAGGAAAAACGTCGCTAATCGTCGCTCTTACCGACGTTTATCGACGTATTCATACGTCGGTAATTTACTGACATTCACCGGCGTACCAGCGGTAATAGAGCGACGTTTATTACGTCGACCAACGTTAGTAACTCCTGGAACATTTAGTGACGCAATTTTAATACTTACCGACGTTTACCGATTTTGTAAACGACGAAATTTTTTGGAACATTTACCGACGTTTATCGACTCATACCAACGTTTACTGTGAGCACCCAGAATTTCGGGTTGATTTTTTTTAAAATTTTTCTGATTGATTTA
This sequence comes from Iris pallida, assembly GCA_029216955.1. Classification (NCBI taxonomy): domain Eukaryota; kingdom Viridiplantae; phylum Streptophyta; class Magnoliopsida; order Asparagales; family Iridaceae; genus Iris; species Iris pallida. The sequence continues at coordinate 2,756,429 of JANAVB010014596.1, read as the reverse complement.
GTTTTAATAAATGATTTATTCTGGTTATTTATCTATTAGTGTACTTTTCCGTGCCATTGATATTTGGAGTGTCAGGGATGTTCAACTCTGGAAATCTTCTTCACGAGTTTTGGAGTGGACATGATTGCCTTCATGACGGTATATAGTGTCCCATCCAAACTTGTTCCCTCGTGCTCATTTTGCTTCGCAGAACTTCGGGTCGATTTAGACCATTTGATTATTATTTATTTTTCCACTCTTTTCCTTGATCATTTTCAGTGCGTTACCATGACTTTTAAATTGGGAGCGCAAGACCAGTCAGTTTCTTAAAACCAACTTCTCATTGATGATCTACTTGAGATGCTCTTCACCCTTGACCTTCGTGTCCCACTTAGACACGCCATTTTGTGCTTTATTTGCTTCGCACAACGTTCCTGACACGTGACCCAATTTTATTTCACCCCACGACGTCACATTCATTTTCCAACTTGATTTGTGGGTCCCCTGTCGACCAAGACCTGTCAGCCCCAATTATGGACATGGCCCACATTGAGCCTACTACCCGTCCGACACTTGTGTCCCATTTATTGGAATCCCCATGTGCTACTTATTTACCCAGGATCATCAACACCTAATTTTAATTCGATTTTTGTACAATGTCCGGTTTTGACCCAATCCGGCTCCTCCGAGTCTAGTCCAACTCCATGTTACCCTCCATCATGACACCCTCACTTTCTTCGTCCAAAAATAATATTAAATATCATGTTTCCCTATTTTAATATTTATTGGAATTATTGTTCATTTAAATTCCCCATAGGAATGACCAATTTCTCAATATTAATCCTAGCCTTTGGAATCCTCCAAATTAATCCCAACCATCAAATTCCTACATAACAACAAATTTCCCCCTCTAGCTTTTGGCCGGCCCTAACTCTAATGTGGGGAGAATCATTTCTCTCTCTCACATTATTAACTACTCTCTTTCTCTCTCTTCCCTCTCAATTATTTCACCCCATACAAAACTCAACAGCAACAAAAACTTCACCACCACCATTGCATAACACACAACACCAACAGCAGCTGTGGCCGAGCCCGACCTCCCCCACATAGGCCGAGCTCGGCCGGCCACAACCACTCGAGCCCACCAGCACCTCCTTTCTCCTCCTCATTCTTCACATTTTAGCCATCATCTCTACACCATTCCACACCCGACCACCTCTTCCATGGCCATCCTCTCCCCATCCTCCGACGGCCGTCTACCACCCCTAGGCCGTCGGCCACGCCACAACCCGACCACCCATCCTCCTCCTTCTTTCCAACACTTCACCGTACCACCACCAACATCAACCGCGCCACCACCACTCTATTTCAGCCATCCCCTCACCGTCGTGCTCCACCCCATGTCGCCGTTGCCGCTGTATTTGCCGCGTTGCCCCGCGCGCAGCCTACCTCGCTGCAACAACAGCATCGCACAAAAGCAGCGGCAACAGCCATGGACGATCGTTCGTACGTGCAGCGTGGCCGCCGCCGCCGTGGGCACCCCCCCCACTCCGGCAAACTTCGACGAATAGTTCCCTGGCGGCCACCATCCTCCGGGATGCGCCGTCGAGGCGATTCGTACGTTTTGCACGACATCCCGTCGTGACGAGCTCGGGAACGGGACTGAAATCGCCTTCCGTTGTAGCAACTTCGTACGCATTTTTTCGGAAATCCGATCGTTGGATCGGCGATTTCTTTGCTCCGTCACAATCTCGGTATATCCACCTTTATCTCTGTCAATTTTCGTCCGTTAATTTTATCGTTTGATACATCAAAACCGGCCACCAAGTTGACCGTTTAAATTGTATTAAATTTGGACTGTTTTGCGGGGCCAACTTCGTCATCTTGTATCTCCTCCACCGCAGCTCCGTTTGACGTGCTACTAGTTCTCGTGCGAAGCTGGTATAACCCTCTTGCTACCTCTCCAGTTTCGTTTCATTGTGAGTTTCTTTGATTGGTTGAATTCGACGCCAAAGTTGGCCGTCCGAATTCGTAATTCCCAACTTGTAAAATTCTATTTTTGAATACGGGACTCCAGATTTCATTTCTGACACCACCATTAGACTTGTGGCGTCGTTCTAGCAAGTTTTCATATAAAATTTGTTAGATTTGGAGAACGTGGACCCTGGCACACATTTCGGTACAAAGTGGGTCCCACATTCTGGGTCAACGGGACTTTTTGACGTCGGCTCATCGAAATCCAATTCTGGAGATACAGTTGAGTTCGTATCGTCATTCTGGACTCGTTGACATATAATTTGCTAGGTTTTGGTGGACATTGGATCCGGCACGCATTTCGGTGCAAGTTGGATACCAATATCCGGGTCAACGGGTTATTTTGAGATCGGTTCATCGGAATCCAATTCCGGAGATACCGTTGAGTTCGTATCATCATTCTGGACTCGTTGACAGGTAGTTTGCTGAGTTTTGAGAACTTTGGCTCCGGCACGCATTTCTGTGCAAACCGGAATTCTAAGTTCTGGTCAACGGGCCAAATTGAGACCGGGTCAACGGAATCCAATTCTGGAGATACCGTTGGATTCGTATCGTCATTCTGGTTTCGTGGACATATAATTTATTATATTTTATAGACTTGTTTTTTGCACATTTTTCGGTGCAAAACGGCTCCGATACGGACATCGTTTTGACCCAACATTACCTTTTTGCCCTTGTGTCCAAATTGGACCGATGGGTAGGCTATCCTAGCTAATTTGACTATTCTGGATACGTTGGCGATGTTTATTTCATCGTCCGACAATGTTTGTTGATAATTTCTCTGAGTTTAACCTTTTTATAATTAATTAATAATAAATTTTTATAATGTTCGTATTTCGGGATTAGTACAACGAAACTGAGCTCAGTCAATTCTAGTGATCTTACATCGCTAAAATTGACAAGATGGATATGTGGATCACTATAATAAGATTATCAACTTTACCGTTGATCATCTCATCTCGATTTGCGTGTCGTAAGTTTCGACGTACAAATAACGAAGTACACTTTATTCTTTAATAATTAGACTATAATTTACCATGTTGACCAGAGTTGACCAGTTGATCCAAAGTCAACTATAAGTCAACACTTGACCTAGTTTGACTAGATTATTGACCGGAGTTGACCTAGAGTTGTTTTGACTTAGAAGAACCTAGAATAATATAGATTGCTTGTAGAGTTTCATTTATTACTACTTGAATACCTTGTAACCTGTGTTGCTTTAAATAGGACTCTGTGGCTTCAGTTGGACCCCTATACTTATCAGCTATTCAGGTTACCAGGCGAGTACATTCTCTGATCATTTCATATCCTGTCAGAATTATTTTTCTGCTTTAGATTACTATACTTGATGCTGTCACGTTGGTAACACGGATTAGTACTATATGGATCCTATCTTGAGATGTTATCTCCTCAGAGAGCATCGTATACTACATGTTCTGTGCGTTTCACTTACATGGTGTATCACTATGATTCACGGTTCTTCGATCACTTGTGACATGTACTCTCATGATCACAGAGTCTTCCCAAAATCACCCCATTGTGGGTATTCCCAGAATCACCCATTTATGGGCTATCCATGTATCACCCCTTGTGGGCCTTTGTATGGAATCATAACATAACCTGGTTGGATCCTTGCGTATTGATTGGGGGTACGGGAGAGTAGAAGTAGACATGTGAATAATATCCAAATAGTGCAGTTTCCAGAATCACTCCATAGTATAGTTCCCAGAATCTCCTATGCCATTCACATGTTTATATTGTACTCTGACTCACTAGCCACTGTTAGCTCTCTACTTATAGTAGATATTTCTATTACAGTTCTCTTCCTCTGTTTACATATTGTATTTCCTTCAGATCCTGTATCTTACTTTACTGCATGATTATATTTTCTAACCTGCCATGATCTGTTGAGATGTATTGTGCTCGCTCCAGTCCTGACTGGACCCGTTGATAAATTTTACAGATAGCCTGGAGGTTGCCTGCTAGCCTAGAGGAGACAGTAGAGTTTGTATAGATAGCTAGGGTTTATTCATAGTTTATTTTTAGTTATCTTGAGATGTATTTATGGATTACTGTATTTGAGATTTGAGATATATTTCTGGGTTGTGTATCTTAGACACTTAGACTCTCTGATCTTCTGTGTTTCATTTGAGTTTTATATCTTATTGTACTCCTTCTTCCTTAGTTGTGATTGAGTTACTTTCTGCTATGTCACCCCCATTCGGGGAGTATAAACTGTTTAGTCTTATACTGTTAGATGCATTGAGACCTAAGACAGCGTTCTACCACCGACACTGCGGCATAGGCTAGGCGTTGTTACGTTCTCGTGCCCTAACTCTAGGGTACGGGTCGTGACACATTTTTAGTGGTGGCCCATGCAGGTCGAGTTTATGTAGTGGTATTCGAACTAGAGTACTACTACAGCCTGCAGCAGGATTAGGATTTTTTTTTGAAGGTACTCAATCACAGTTAGGATCCTTGAGAGATTCCTGGGACGACCCTTGAGAATCTTGTTTAATTCCGATTTGAAAATTCTTTTTCCTTGACTTGATTTATCTTTACTTTCTGCCATTGAATTTGATTTTGATGGATTATTATTGAATTTGAGTTTGTATTTATTGATTTTGATAAAGATTTTTGAAAATTGAATCTTGATGTTAGCTATAGCATCCGAGTTTGTAGATATATAATTTGAAGGATTTTGTTCATTTCTGAATTTTGATGTTCGTTGATAAATTTGATTTTTTTAGGTATTCATTGTTGATTTAATTTAATTTTTGTCAAGATGAAATTATATGGGCTAGGTCATCTAAGTTATGGAGTCTAGTCTTCTACAGTCATAGTAGCCAGCATGGTGAGGACATATAGTTTGACTTGGATATATTTCTCGGGTGTGGGAATTTAAGGTTTTCGTAGCCAAGCTAGCGGCATCGCGAAAATGTTAAATACCATGATTCTAGAGGTATGTGCCTAAGTCGAGGACTCTGTGATTATCGTAGCCATGCTTACTAGTATGACGAGGATTTAGAGTACCATGATTGTGGATAGACGCATATGATTATCAGATTGTACCTTAAATATTTTCGAACATGTTTTCTCTACCTTGTTTCAGTCCTTCAAATTTTTTATTATTAATTGTTTTGTCTGTTTGCTCCTCATTATTTAGCTTAGGAGTAGCTTTATCTATTTTTATAAACCTTTGTGTAACTTCTTCTATGAATTTTCTTAAATACGATGAATCAATGATTTTGCTAGACTTGTTTTGGATTTGATATTTCAGCTCTGGGTTTCAAAATGGATCCTTCCTTAAACAGATAAGCAAAATGCATTTCATTGTTATTTCCTCCTTGCTATTATTCTAGTATTAAATAATAATAATGATAATAAAATTGTCTTGATTTCGTCAATCACCTGCTTGCAATTTTGGTAGGAATTCAAATGTTAGTCTTAACGTAGAATTAATTTTAAATTGGGACATGAGAATGCACATGAATATATATAGCAGACACTTTGCCTGATACATATGCATGCTACGCTTGATTTCCAACCTATCTAAATAAATATTAATATGTCGTTGATGTTAAATTCTCAAACCCCAATATTTTTGATTCTTTGCTTTTTCCAGTTTAAATTCGTAATTTAAATATAAATTTCATGTTATTAGTTTTGTCTACATAACTGTACATGTACGATATCTACAAGTTTAAATTTTTAGAGAAATTGGTGCAGTTATGTTAAATTTGTAAAATTTGAGATTATATGCATATTAACCCTTGATAGGGATTCCAAATGTTAGTTCAATTTGTCGTTCCATTTTTTTATGTAATATTTAGAGCTATGTACATTGTTGCACGTAGGGATAAAATGTTAGGTTTCATATTCTTACATGTTAGTCTGTGATAAACATTGAGTTGGTTTTGATGTTGAATTTTACCAAAATCCTAAAAACTGAATACATGTTAACATTTTTACATTGATTTCAAATGTTTAGTTCGATTTCAGATTTAACATGTAATATTAAACTGTATGCGTAGATAAATGTATTGATAGTATGTTAGGGTTTCATTTCTATAATGCTAGGATGTATTGGAAGCATTGAAATTAGTTGTGATATTTCAAACTCCTAAATTTTGAAATTGCATTATGTTAATATTACACTGGTTAAATGTTAGCTTATTTTCAGATCCTTTCTTTAAATGCTGAACTAAAACTGGGTTTAACCCTTCAATACTAAGCTATAACCCTGTACAGGACACACACACACCCTAACTTAGTATACACTGTCATGTAACCTAACCCTTCCCTTCTATGTTATGATTATATACCTAGATAGATATATATAGGGCTTAGGCATACATGTTATAATATATAGATACATAACTAATTCTCTACCTCTTTATATATATATATATATGTATATGGTTAGCCATGCATGTTATGAGTAAATGAGTTGTGTATTGTAGATTGCTTAACCAATATGCCATGATTAGTGTAACTTGATAGTTACTATTTGAAACCCAAATCCTCATATACAATTTCGTGTATATTTCACATACACACATGCCTACTATCTAACCATATGAACCTGTTCACATACACCCATACACACACAAACCACACAATGTTACATAATGCTAGTTTTTCCTCTCTAACGCTCTATATATATATATATATATATATTGTGATTGGATTTCAATGCAAGTGATTTTCAATTCCTTAATTTTTGAATTTGATTTTTCTGTACCCTTTTATAGATAATTGGTAGTTGCCTTTATTTTATTTTGATAAGTACCAGTTTTCATATAGGATGGTAGTCTGCCTTACAGTTTTGATGGTTTGTTGTTTCTGTAACTTTTCTAGTTTAGCACCCTAGATTGCTTGTGTGTTTTGATACCCTATGACCGTTTTGGTATTATCACGACTAGTATACCTAGATGAGACTTTCACTACCACCATATGCCATGACCCTGTATGTCGTCCTTTTGATGGTATGATTTGTTTAAATTCTGGGACTTTGATTGTGGGGGTTTGACCTATGGGAGTATGGACATTTTAATTTCGAGGACAAAATTTTTATAAGGTGGGTAGGATGTGAGCACCCAGAATTTCGGGTTGATTTTTTTTAAAATTTTTTTGATTGATTTAGTTTTAATAAATGATTTATTCTGGTTATTTATCTATTAGTGTACTTTCCCGTGCCATTGATATTTGGAGTGTCAGGGATGTTCAACTCTGGAAATCTTCTTCACGAGTTTTGGAGTGGACATGATTGCCTTCATGACGGTATATAGTGTCCCATCCAAACTTGTTCCCTTGTGCTCTTTTTGCTTCGTAGAACTTCGGGTCGATTTAGACCATTTGATTATTATCTATTTTCCCACTCTTTTCCTTGATCATTTTCAGCGCGTTACCATGACTTTTAAATTGGGAGCGCAAGACCAGTCAGTTTCTTAAAACCAACTTCTCATTGATGATCTACTCGAGATGCTCTTCACCCTTGACCTTCGTGTCCCACTCAGACACGCCATTTTGTGCTCCATTTGCTTCGCACAACGTTCCTGACACGTGACCCGATTTTATTTCACCCCACGGCGTCACATTCATTTTCCAACTTGATTTGTGGGTCCCCTGTCGACCAAGACCTGTCAGCCCCAATTACGGACATGGCCCATATTGAGCCTACTACCCGTCCGATACTTGTGTCCCATTTATTGGAATCCCCATGTGCTACTTATTTATCCATGATCATCAACACCTAATTTTAATTCAATTTTTGCACAATGTCCGGTTTTGACCCAATCCGGCTCCTCCGAGTCCAGCCCAACTCCATGTTACCCTCCATCATGACACCCTCACTTTCCTCGTCCAAAAATAATAATAAATATCATGTTTCCCTATTTCAATATTTATTGAAATTTCTGTTCATTTAAATTCCCCATAGGAATGACCAATTTCTCAATATTAATCCTAGCCTTTGGAATCCTCCAAATTAATCCCAACCATCAAATTCCCACATGACAACAAATTTCCCACCTCTAGCTTTTGGCCGGCCCTAACTCTAATGTGGGGAGAATCATTTCTCTCTCTCTCACATTATTAACTACTCTCTTTCTCTCTCTTCCCTCTCAATTATTTCACCCCATACAAAACTTAACAGCAACAAAAACTTCACCACCACCATTGCATAACACACAATACCAACAGCAGCTGTGGCCGAGCCCGACCTCCCCCACCTAGGCCAAGCTCGGCCGGCCACAACCACTCAAGCCTACCAGCACCTCCTTCCTCCTCCTCCTTCTCCATATTTTAGCCATCATCTCCACACCATTCCACACCCGACCACCTCTTCCATGGCCATCCTCTCCCCATCCTCCGACGGCCGTCCACCACCCCTAGGCCGTCGGCCACGCCACAACCCGACCACCCATCCTCCTCCTTCTTCTCAACACTTCACCGCACCACCACCAACATCAACCGCGCCACCACCACTCCATTCCAGCCATCCCCTCACCGCCGTGCTCCACCCCACGCCGTCGCCGCCATCGTATTTGCCGCGCCGCCCCGCGTGCAGCCGCGCCTCGCTGCAACAGCAGCATCGCGCAATAGCAGCGGCAGCAGCCATGGGCGGCCACTCGCGCGTGCAGCGTGGCCGTCGCCGCCGTGGGAACTCCCCCCACTCCGGCGAACTCCGACGAAAAGTTTCCTGGCGGCCACCGTCCTCCGGGACGCGCCGTCGAGGCGATTCGTGCGTTTTGCACGACGTCCCGTCGTGACGAGCTCGGGAACGGGACTGAAATTGCCTTCTGTCGTAGCAACTTCACGTATGTTTTTCTAGAAATCCGACCGTTGGATCAACGATTTCTTTGCTCCGTCACAATCTCGGTATATCCACCTTCATTCCTGTCAATTTTTGTCCGTTAATTTTATCGTTTGATACATGAAAACCGGCCACCAAGTTGACCGTTTAAATTGTATTAAATTTGGACAGTTTCGTGGGGCCAACTTCGTCATCTTGTATCTCCTCCACCGTAGCCCCATTTGGCGTGCTACCAGTTCTTGTGCAAAGTTGGTATAACCCTCTTGCTACCCCTCCAGTTTTGTTTCATTGTGAGTTTGTTTGATTGGTTGAATTCGACGCCAAAGTTGGCCGTCCGAATTCGTAATTTCCAACTTGTAAAATTCCATTTTTGAACACCGGACTCCAGATTTCATTTCTGACACACCATTAGACTCATGGCATCGTTCTGACATGTTTTCATATAAAATTTGTTAGATTTGGAGAACGTGGGCCCTGGCACGCATTTCGGTACAAAGTGGGTCCCACATTCTGGGTCAATGGGACTTTTTGACGCCGGCTCATCGGAATCCAATTCCGGAGATACCGTTGAGTTCATATCGTCATTCTGGACTCATTGACATATAATTTGCTAGGTTTTGGTGGATATTGAATCCGGCACGCATTTCGGTGCAAGTTGGATACCAATATCCGGGTCAACGGGTCATTTTGAGATCGGCTCATCGGAATCCAATTCCGGAGATACCGTTGAGTTCGTATCGTCATTCTGGTTTCATAGACATATAATTTGTTAAATTTTATAGACTTATTTTTTTGCACATTTTTCGGTGCAAAACGGCTCCGACACGGACACTGTTTTGACCCGAAATTATCTTTTTGCCCTTGTATCCAAATTGGACCGATGGGTAGGCTATCCTAGCTAATTTGACTATTCTGGACACGTTGGCGATGTTTATTTCATCATCCGACAATGTTTGTTGATAATTTCTCTGAGTTTAACCTTTTTATAATTAATTAATAATAAATTCTTATAATGTTCGTATTTCGGGATTAGTACAACGAAACTGAGCTCAGTCAATTCCAGTGATCTCACATCGCTGAAATTGACAAGATGGATACGTGGATCACTATAATAAGATTATCAACTTTACCGTTGATCATCTTATCTCGATTTGCGTGTCGTAAGTTTCGACGTACAAATAACGAAGTACACTTTATTCTTTAATAATTAGACTAGAATTTACCCTGTTGACCAGAGTTGACCAGTTGACCCAAAGTCAACTATAAGTCAACACTTGACCTAGTTTGACTAGATTATTGACCGGAGTTGACCTAGAGTTGTTTTGACTTAGAAGAACCTAGAATAATATAGATTGCTTGTAGAGTTTCATTTATTACTACTTGAACACCTTGTAACCTGTGTTGCTTTAAATAGGACTCTGTGGCTTCAGTTGGACCCCTATACTTATCAGCTATTCAGGTTACCAGGCGAGTACATTCTCTGATCATTTCATATCCTGTTAGAATTATTTTTCTGCTTTAGATTACTATACTTGATGCTATCACGTTGGTAACATGGATTAGTACTATATGGATCCTATCTTGACATGTTATCCCCTCAGGGAGCATCGTATACTACATGTTCTGTGCGTTTCACTTACATGGTGTATCACTATGCTTCACGGTTCTTCGATCACTTGTGACATCTACTCTCATGATCACAGAGTCTTCCTAGAATCACCCATTTATGGGCATTCCCAGAATTACCCCATTGTAGACATTCCCAGAATCACCCATTTATGGGCTATCCATGTATCACCCCTTGTGGGCCTCTGTATGGAATCATAACATAACCTGGTTGGATCCTTGTGTGTTGATTGGGGGTACGGGGGAGTAGAAGTAGACATGTGAATAATATCCAAGTAGTGTAGTTCCCAGAATCACTCCATAGTATAGTTCCCAGAATCTCCTATGTCATTCACATGTTTATATTGTACTCTGACTCACTAGCCATTGTTAGCTCTCTACTTATAGTAGATATTTCTATTACAGTTCTCTTTCTCTATTTACATACTGTATTCCCTTCAGATCCTGTATCTTACTTTACTGCATGATTATATTTTCTAACTTGCCATGATCTGTTGAGATGTATTGTGCTCGCTCCAGTCCTGACTGGACCCGTTGATAAATTTTACAGATAGCCTGGAGGTTGCCTGCTAGCCTAGAGGAGATAGTAGAGGTTGTATAGATAGCTAGGGTTTATTCATAGTTTATTTTCAGTTGTCTTGAGATATATTTATGGATTACTGTATTTGAGATTTGAGATGTATTTCTGGGTTGTGTATCTTAGACACTTAGACTCTCTGATCTTCTGTGTTTCATTTGAGTTTTATATCTTATCGTACTCCTTCCTTAGTTGTGATTGAGTTACTTTCTGCTATGTCACCCCCATTCTGGGAGTATAAACTGTTTAGTCTTATACTGTTAGATGCATTGAGACCTAGGACAGCGTTCTACCGCCGACACTGCGACATAGGCTGGGCGTTGTTACGTTCTCGTGCCCTAACTCTAGGGTACGGGTCGTGACATTTACCGATGCGGTATTACGTCGGTAGGCGTCGGTATACCTACTGATATTGCCGACGTTTAGCGACTCAAAGTTGTTAATCACCGACGTTTACCGACGTAAGTCTGCATCGGTAAGCATCGCTAAATTTGTCAAAAAAATGAATTACAGAATGTCTTTTTCTCCACAGAATCACATTTTCTTCCTGCAGTTTAATAAATAACAATAAATACACAGAAGCACATATTTTCTCCCTGGGTTCGTCGACCCCTTCGTTGGAACACTCAACACCGATAAATCACAATAGTATAACACAAAATGTAAATCACAACAGTATAACACAAAATATCCAAATACTCTACAACTAATACTCAAAGTTTACAACCAACTAATATCCAAAGTTTAAACAACCAATACCAAGTCTACAACCAACCAACAAATATCCAAAGTTTACACAACCAATACTAAAAGTCTACACACAAACAAACACTAAAATATCACCTCATCAAACAGTCCTAACTCGGACTACTGCGGATCTGGAGGAGGAGGGACACCGTCGCGCCTCATGGATAAAAACATCTCGTACTCCTCCCGTTAAATCATCGCCGATGAAGAAGGTAGTGACGTCGGTGGAGTCGGTGTCGATAAAGAAGACAGTAACGCCGACGGAGTCGACGACGATGAAGGCGTACCCGGAGGACAATAACGCTCCAATGTTTCTAGTCCCTGGTGTTATGAATCCATGGTAGATAATAGCCTCGTACTGCTATCAACCATCGAATCCTGCATTAACGTCAGCCTTTCGCCTATAGACAGATGTAATACCTGCAGATCCGTCATGCTATACTTTGTCGACGCTCTAAGATCAGTGACGCCCCGCTCTGTCCTCTCAGTCATATCCCTGAGCTCTATAATGATGCGGTCGAGCGCATCCAATCGTGCTAGGAGTGCAGCATCGTCCGTTTGGTACTGAGACTGGGGCTGCTCCTGGATCCATCGTAGCAGCTCGTCACGGAGAGACTCCACCATCTGCTGGACTCGGACAGACTCCTGGGAGGGCTGTGAACCATGCATACTAGCATGGGAGGCCCTAGCGGACTGTGTCGCAACTAGGGTGCCATAGGATCCCGTACCGTAGTACGTACCCCTATGGAGACCACCAGCGACGGTTGCCCACAGCTCATCCTCCGACGAAACTGGAGCGAGCTGTGAGTACCAGTCTCTCCCGCTGCAGGCGCACTAGCATCCGCCCTCTCACGAAGCTTAAAATACGCGACCTAGAAAAGTATGGATACTCTATAACTTCTAATGTCTAATGTACTTATTATTACTAACTACATGAATATTTATTTGCATGCATATTTACTAAGTTACATCAAAACTAACACGAAGTATTAAAATTAATAAATAGAATTGTAATACTTACATAGGTCTGCTCGGCCCTCTCGTCAATAAGCTTTCCGCCCTTCCGATGTGTTGCCAGAAAGATGGTTACCATATTGGCATCATTATCCCTCTTTACCTGTAATTAAAAATATTTTTCTAGTACTAATTTATCGAACTTGTATTAAAATAATATTTCTTAAATAAAAAGACATACCAAACAATGGAAATGTTCCGTTATTGGAATCGACCCACCGCACCACTTTGATCCCTGCTGCCTAGCCGCCTTGGCCTTCTCAGACTTTTTTTTGTACCTTGGCTCGTCGAATCGAGCGTTCATTGCAGTCCACTGATCAGGGGTGATTGGATCGGCTTTTCGGCACGATCACGAGTCTTCTGATCATTAATAGCGCCACAGATCAGCTTAGCAGCGACGGCAGGAAACATCTCCTCGATCAGCTCGGCCCGGTGCGGTGGATAGAAAAACATATCCTAGAAGAGTAAAAACCAAATATTTATCAGTTATATATAATATGCATAAATTATATGATTCATGTTAAAAGCAAATATATTTTTACCTTGAAGCGCCTAAACCAGTAGGCCTTCCTATCGTCCGGAGCATCAGAGTAGTTTATTCAAGGACCACCATAATTATACCTCAAAGAGTGGCCTAGGCGTCTCTGTACCGATGGGGGACGATATCTATACAGAAATATTATATTCATGAGAAAAATTAATTTATGATAAACACAGAAAAAATTGATAAACCAAAATACTTACTTTATACCGTCAGCCCAGATCTTCGTCCTCGTCTCCTCCGGAGGTGCTCATACATCATCTGCTTGATACTGGTCAGTCGTCGGTTCAGCCTCCTCCATCTGCTCATCTGTCTACATCGTCTTATCAATAGGAGAAACGCTAGACGAGGGGGCAGTCTCAGGCCGAAAACTACTTGTCCCAGGAGATATGCCATGTAACGTCATGGCAAGCGGAGGTACTGTCCGATACATAGGAGTACTCGACGATGAGGATCCAGAGCAGGTACCAGTAGGAGGTACCGAAGGCGAACCCCGTCCACCCCTACGTCGGGACATCCGGAATGATCTGCGACAACCTGTCATACCTGATAACAACATATGATGATACAACAAATAATAGAGACTAGAAATATGAAAGTACAACAAAGACAAGATAATAACCAAAACAACATATGATGATACATTTTGCAAAAAAACATCTAAGTCCAGATAGTATATTCTAGAAGAAACATCTAAGTTCAGATAGTACATTCTACAAGAAACATCTAAGTCTAGATAGTATATTCGACAAGAAACATCTAAGTTCAGATAATAACCAAGACTAGATAATAACCAACTCTACATAATAAGAAAATGAAAGTACATCTCTCTCAATCATCTTCAAAATATTTATCTTGTTCGTCTTCCTCGACCTCATCTTCCTCTTCCTCCTCATCTTCACTTTCATCTTTGCCTTCATCGGCTTCGCCTTCCTCTTTGGATAATTCTAGTTCTATATTATTAGTCGTGTAATAAGTAACGGAGTCCACATCAACAATATTGGTTACAAGAGGTTGCTCGTCCTGCTGATAAGCTTTTTCGTCAACATCAAAAGTATCTCTAGCTTTAGTCTTGCATACTGCCCACCAATCAGACTTCGTTGCTCCCTATCTCAGATAAGCTGTGAAGTACACGAGCTGAGCCTGAGTTGATAGGACAAATGGTTTGTAGCCTTGATATCTACGCTTGTAGTTTATATACATAAGACCATGCTTGTCAATTCTCCAACCTTGACTTTTAATCGGATCGAACCATTTACACTTGAACAACACGATCTTTGTAAGTTCTCTACCATAATTATATGTCAACTCTACAATCTCTCGCAAGATGCCAAAGAAATCATTTCCTAGATCGATGTCTTTGTAGTTCGAATATTTGATACACAAATAACTATTTTTCGTGGAATAAAGATCCAGGAAGCTGTCTCTGATCGGAGCAGTTGTCGACTTGAACCTAAAGCCATTCACACAGTAACTTTGCCATATTTTAACGACAGTAATTGGTCCCTTGGCAAGAGTTCGAATTAATTCAATCTCGAGTAAAATTAGACGATCGACCTGAATACCAAAGAAGAGATAGTAAGTTATTTATTGCGCAGTTGCATTAGAAGAGACCAGTATTTACCGAACTGCTTACATATTCGCTCAACCAAGAAGGAAAATAATGTCTCATTTCTTGTTCTAATGCTTCGTTTGTTAGGTAGGGTCTAACCGACCTCAACTCATCAATATATGTGCTAAAAAACAACGAAGCAACCGCCCTTTAGTACAATAATATTAGCTTATACTATTACATTGAGATGACGTAAAATCATCATTAATTACATATAAAATCATCATTAATTACATACCCCTCTAGCTTCTCCACTTCATTCTCATCGCAATTGAGTAATATATATAACTGAGCAGCCCTTAGCTCTCCGTCATTCAAATATCTCTTCTTCATTTTTCTCGAAGGCTTTTCGGACGCATTGAATACTTTCAGTATTCCATCATTAGATTCTTGATATCCTTCGTCATTTCTCGGAGCCCTTGTTTAATTTGTAGCAACATGAGGTTTGAAATACGTCGAGCAGAAGTTTGTAATCTTCTCGAGAATATAGGCTTCACAAATAGAACCCTAGACTCGAGCCTTATTTTTTACCTTCCGCTTTAGGTGGTTCAAATATCACTCAAACGGGTACATCCACCGATAACCGACGGGCCCACCAATACGTGCCTCGTAGGAAAGATGAATTGGCAAATGCTCCATGGAGTCGAAGAATCCATAATGAAATACCTTCTCGATCTTGTACAGTGTTACCGTAATATCGTTCTCCTACTTTTTTAGACGATCGACGAGCAACTTAGTAGAACAAAGATCTCTGAAGAATATGCTAAGCTCGGTCAATGGATCCCGAACAACCTAGGTTAAGAATTCCTGAAATGCAATCAGTATTAACCTCTCCATGAATACGTGACAATCATGGCTCTTCATACCTGTCAGTTTGTTCTCCTTGAGGTCGATGCATCTTCTCAAGTTCGAAACATACCCGTCTGAAAATTTTAGACCTTGAATCCACCTACAAAGTCTCACTTTATCCTCCTTCTCTAGTGAAAAAATTGTCTTAGGCTGCTTCAACTTCTCATTCCCCTCCTCTATCAAATGCAATACAGGACGTTTACATATTTCTTCTAAGTCCAATCTAGCCTTTGGATTGTCTTTCGTCTTTCCCTTTACATCCATTAGAGTATTAATTATGTTGTTAAACACATTCTTCTCGGTATGCATGACATCAAGGTTATTTCTTATCAGATTGGTGCTCCAATATGGTAGATCCTAAAATATACTCCTCTTTGTCCAGTTATGAGTGCGACCAAATCTGTCACACTTATAGCCCTTAGCAGGCTCTTCAACAGCTCTTGGTAAATCTTTTGCATCTTTCTATATCGTGTATTTGGGCCACCTTGGCGGTGGATTAGCCTTCTCCAGAATGCCAGCACGAAAACCATTCATGTTCCTTCGGTACGGATGATCCTTCGGCAGGAATTATCGATGACAATCGAAGAAGCACGGTTTGCCTCCTTGTTTCAAACGGAAAGCCTTAATGCGGTCCATACAATACGGACATGAAAGACGACCATGCGTGCTCCATCCAGATAACATTCCATAGGTCAAAAAATTGTTGATGGTCCACATAAGTGCTGCCCGCATATAAAAATTTTGTTTCCTAGAAACATCGTACGTGTTGGAACCTACTTCCCACAGCTGATTCAACTCATCAATAAATGGCTGTAAATACACATCGATGTTCCTTTTTGGATTGTTCGGACCTGGGATAATAACAATGAGGAACATATACGGAGTCTTCATGCACATCCAAGGTGATAGATTATAAGGAGTGACGATCACAGGCCAACACGAATACTAGGATCCCAAAAGTCTGAATGGGATAAAATCGTCGGAGCAGAGACCCAATCTGACATTATGCAGATCAAGAGCAAAATATGGATACTCTCGATCAAAGTGCTGCCATGCTTCTCCACCAGTTGGGTGATCCAACACTCCTTCGGTCTGTTCCTGCTTATGCCAACTCATGTTTTCTGTAGTTTCCTTCACCATAAACAACCGCTACAACCACGGCGTCAACGGCAAGTAGTGCATTGAATCGGTAGGCTTCCTTGTACCGACATAATTTCCTCTACCACTGACCTTGTAGCGATCAGCACCACAAAATTTGTGGGCATCTTCATCCTTGTCGTCTTTGTAGTACAACATGCACCCGTTGCGACATGCATCAATTTTCTCGTATCCCATCCAGAGCGATCTCACCATCCTCTTAGACCGATAAAAGTCTTTAGGCAACTTAGCACCCTCAGGCAATATTTCTATAATCAACTCCATAAGTCGCTTCTAGAAATCTTTCGACATGTTAAAATCGAACTTGATACTCAACAACCTTGTAACCACCTCCAACGGTGAATGATCCTCACAACTAGGATATAATAGATTTCTTGCATTCTCTAGCAACTCCATAAACTTTGCAGCATCGACGTTCGGTGCCTCCTCGGGTACATCATGATTGTCCAGATCGAAACTAGCCCCGCCGTATCAAAAACCATGTTCACCAACCCATCGTCGTAAGCAGCATGGTTGTGGACATCCACATAAGGCTCATACTCCAATGCTAAAGACACAAGTTCTCCGTGCGCGCTCCACTGAAAGTAACTCGGCGTGAAACCCTTCGAGTACAAATGATATGTGACTTCCACTTCTGGATGATATTTTAAGTTGCGACATCTCACACATAGACACTTAATTTTGGTACCGTCCATGTACTGACGGAACGCCTTGGCAAACTACAGGAACTGTTGTACACCCTCTATGAATTCTTCACACATACCGCACATGTCATCAGGATGACGGTTATTCATCCATGAACGATGATGTAGGTAGTAATTCAGATCCATATCCATTTTTAGATACTTCTGTAAGATAGATACATGCACATCGTTTAAAGGCTTGTAAAAGTAATAGCATTAATCATGACATATCCTAAACATTGAAATAGAATCCCAAGTAATCATGATACAATAAGTGGTATCGATGTTGAAATCGGTATCAGACCATTCCTATGAGTATCGATAACGAAATCAGCATGACACCATTCCTATGAGTATCGATGTTGAAATCGGTAATATCGACCATTCCTATGAGTATCGATATCGAAATCGGTATCACACCATTCCTATGAGTATCGATATTAAAATCGGTATCAGACCGTTCCTATGAGTATCGATAACAAAATCGTAATGACACCATTCCTATGAGTATCGATGCTGAAATCGGTAATATCGACCATTCCTATGAGTATCGATATCGAAATTGGTATCAGACCATTCCTATGAGTATCGATATCGAAATCGATAACATACCATTCCTATGAGTATCGATATCGAAATCGGTAATATCGACCATTCCTATGAAGTATATGTTAGATTAATAGTCCAAGTCTAATGTATCGTGTCCAAGTCCAATATGCTCGTGTCCAAGTCCAATGTATCATGTTCGATACCAATATATAATGTGCTCGTGTCCAAGTCTAATGTATCATTTTTATACGTCTCCAACACCAAAATCTAAATTTATATTGCCCTTCCCCCTCCCAAATCATAAATACAATAACTTAAATAAAATAGCAATGTGGAATAGGGTTTACCTTCGACGGATGATCGAGAAGGGTCTGGCCGGAGGGGGCATCAAGTCGGAGGAAGGGGGACTAGGCGACGGCGAAGGAGGAGGGGACTAGGCGACAAAGGAGGGGGTCAACGGGGTTCGCGAAGACAGAGGAGGGGGTCGGGGGAGTCGACGGTCACCAGAGGAGGGGATCGGGGGTCGACGGTTACCGGAGGAGGGAGTGGGGGTCGGGTTGGGGAGAGGGAATGGTTTGAATTTGGGTTGAAATTTTGAGAATGAAAAAGAACTCGATCGGCTGACCTAAATAAAATTTTTTAGCGAAGTCCAATAAAGACGTCGCTAAGCGTCGCTAGATCAAAAAAACTTAGCGGCGTAAAGCTAAATCGTTAGTAAACGTCGCTAATCAGCGACTTTTACCGACTTATCAGCAATGTTATTTTTTTTATCTTAAAGACGTCGCAGGATGTCGCTGATCGTCGCTAACAGTGACGTCCTGCGATATTTTTCTATGCGTCGCTAAATTTTTTTATTTTAGCGACGTTTTTCTTAGGCGTCGCTAATTTCGTCGATAATATGACTTATTTTGGTAGTCTCCACCGACCTAATATCACCGGAGAAGAATATGAGGATGTCATCTGCATAAGCCAGGTGAGTGATTAAAGGGCAGCCAGTGGTGGTATGAGAGTGGTTGAATCTGGGTGTATTGGCCATGTTATTTAAGTTTCTGATGATCGCTTCGGCAGCGATGATGAAGATGGTGGATGTTAAAGGGTCCCCTTGTCTAACCCCTCGGCTGGATTTGAAGAAGCCATCGGCTTGTCCGTTGATGATAGTGGAGAACCAAGAGTTGCTTATTGATCTAAAGATGATGTCGATCCAGCTTTCAGAGAAGCCGAAGGCCCTGAACACCCAAATTATGAATTGCCAGTCCAGACGGTCGTAGGCTTTTTCCATGTCAAGTTTGATGGCGATGTTCCCTCCTGGACGGAAATTTCATGCAAGCTATCATTTCCTGAGCGAGAAAGATGTTATCAGTGATGTTTCTCCCGGGGACGAAACCGTTTTGCTCCTCGGAAATAATTTTGGGAAGTAGTATGGACATGCAATTTGCGATGATCTTGGAGATGATTTTGTTAATAAAGGTATATAAGCTGATGGGTCTGAAGTCTTTGAAGGTCTCTGGGTTTTCCTTCTTTGTATGAGTATAAGGTTGGCTCGGGAAATGGCTTTGGGGTAGCTCGCACCATGGAAGAAAGCGATTGTGGCCTTATAAAAGACAGATTCGATGATATCCCAACAGGTTCAGAAGAAGACCCCGGATAACCCGTCTAGTCCGGGCGCACTGTACGCGCCAAGGGCCCAAACCGTCGACTTGATCTCCTTCACAGAGGGGGGATCAAAAGACGCTCATTTTTGCTCTCGTTGATCAGGTGGGGAACAGAGGCCAAGAAGTCCGCGTACTTAACGACGACCACTTTGGAGAATAATTTGGTGTAGAAGTTAGCGGCTGCCACCTGCATGTTTTGCTGTTCTTTGATAAAGATACCATTGTCGTCGGAGATTTGGTACAGATTAAGCTGATGACGGCGTCCTTTGACGCAAGCATAGAAGAAAGCAAAATTCTTGTCACCATTGGCGTCCCAGGCAATCTTGCTTTTTGTTTCCAGAATTCTGTCTTGACCTTCAGCCGGGACTTGAGGAGAGCTTTAGTGAGGTTTAGTGCGGAGTAGGCCTTTGGGGATCTGTTCGAGGCGTAGAAGATCTCTGCACGATTGACGTCATCCTCCGCCGTCTTGATCACTTGGAAAATGTTTTCGAATACGAGCTTGCTCCAGAACGAGAGGGCGCTCCTGGTGGCTTTAAGCGTGGCTGCCACGCACACGAGGGGGTCAGGATTGCTCGTCGAGCTCCAAGCAGAGGCAACAATATTGTGGAATTACGGGTGATAGCCCTAGTGTCACGCCCCAGTACCGAAATACGGAGACGGACGAGGCCAGCTACTCCATATGAGGTACGTAACGTCATACGGCGATCGTGGCTGTCGAGAGACTAGGGGGTACATGCTACAATCAAGTCTCCTATGGTCCTACAGAGTTCTATGTCTCAATCAATCACGTCACGTCAGCAATGAAATGAACATTAAAGATAAAACAGTAAGGCGTCCCTGACGCTTCATCAAAATGATCATGAGAGACTAGCTTTATAATTTAGCTATCTCAGAGAGTCAGGAGTACAAAATTATACACAGCTGCAGTCTGTTTAATTACAATTATGTACTGACACAAAATATCAAGTAATCCGGCTAACAGGTGACGGTGGCTAAATACCGCAAAAGTATAAGCAGGAGTGGTGGAGAAGAAATCCACTCGAGTCCCCAAACCGCCATGCTCCTAGTATGCACCATGGATGTCAGGAAGGAAGATCGTGTCCTCTGGCTCTGCTACGAGATCTGGCCAAACAAAACCAGCGGGGTCAGCCCCAAATAGCAAGTACCGCCAAAGGGGCACAAGAGTTAAGATTAAAAACCCAGATAATAGAATGATTGATAATAGTAATACTTATGCTACTATTATAGGGTAGCGCAACATCTTCGAACCCATATGGCACCCTTACAACCAAACAAGGACAAAAGGTGCCGCATGGAGTCGGGACGTGTCGTACCCTATAACATTCACATAAGTTAAAAGGTATAAACAATAAAATCTCCTGATCGTGACTTCGGTCGATAGCCTATCGCAGCACAATAACCAACCCAACAATCAAACAAGAACATGGGTTGGATCATGTACCATGATAGACCATGTTTCTCAGTCATTCACAGAAGTAGCACTTCACAACTAGAATAAGTCTTTCGTTCATAACTTCGGTCCACAGCCTGTCATAGTACGATAACCAACCCAACAATCAAACAAGAACATGGGTTGGATCACGTGCCATGACAGTCCGCTTCCCTCGGTTATTTACGGAAGGTAATAGGACACAAGCAAGTCGTTTTCACGGCCAATCAAGTCTACGAGTTTCTAGTGGGACGAGGTTATCCTCGCGTCATGTTATTAGAAAATTCTCAGATCGTATCTTTCCAGCAAGGCTAGCCCACCTAGGGGTTCGCATAGACAGGTGTTATTGAGCACAGGTCCCTCGTAAGGCCACCTTGCCAAAACATATATTATATAGTAGGAATTAATCGGATACAGTCATCCACTCGTTGCAGATGACACAGTATCCGTGGAGACCAGCCGGCACGTCAAGACAATATCTCAAGGCGGCTGGTGTAACACGATCTCGGGATTTTGCCCTCCCCATGCATCTAGTATATTTAGTTGCCTAATTTAACCCTAGGCAAAATCTTGGACTCACATGCTGTAGCCTGCATGATTATCCTCCTAAATGTCGTTCTCAAGTACGAGTACCCCAAAGAGGATCCATGTCAATCAGTATGTCAACATGTGCTACCCTCCTTAGTGTAATACATCATTGCAAATATGCCACGTGAAGTTACGAGTCATTTGTCGAGCATGAACAAGAACTGGAACATTCAGGTACATGTATCAGGTAGGAACACTTTGTTCTCCGGGATCATATTAGTGCTCATATCATGCTCGGGACAAAAGGCGTAAGGATATAAAATGGGCATATAATATCTAATAAAATATCAAAAAGCGTACGCACAAAAAAACGCACGCTCAAGGGGTGAAAAGTCACGCAGGCTCACTCAAGGCAGCGTGCGTGAAAAGTCACGCAGGCTCACTCAAGGCAGCGTACGTGAAAAGTCACGCAGGATCAAGGGGAGAGCCGCGTGAAAAGTCACGCAGACTCAAGGGAAGAGCTGCGTGAAAAGTCACGCAGACTCGAGGGAAGAGCTGTGTGAAAAGTCACGCAGACTCAAGGGAAGAGCTGCATGAAAAGTCACGCAGACTCAAGGGAAGAGCTGCGTGAAAAGTCACGCAGACTCGAGGGAAGAGCTGCGTGAAAAGTCACGCAGACTCAAGGGAAGACACGCTTCCAACAGGAAGCGTGCTCAAACAGGAGCACACTGCTCACTGTCTTCTCCAAACAGCAAGAACACCATGGATGAACCCAAAGCTTCAAAACATTACAACTTGGCCATCCGAACTCCAAATCCAGATTTCCAAAGTTCCAACTTGGGTGAAACTGAAATGCCTTCCACATGGAAGCATCAAAAACCCATAAAATCCAACTAAAGTAGATCAAACCATGCAAAATCCAAAAATGATTAAAACTTAGATCTACAAAAATCAAAGCTTCAAAATGGAAATTTCCAAGTTCTAAACTAGTATAGATTGAGGAGAAGAACATATTTTGGCAAATAGTTTTATAAGAAAATCTTTGACAAAATAGGGATCCATCTCTTGAGCAAGTTGGTACTTGCCTTGGTTGGTGGAGGAAATAAATGAGAGGAAGTAAATGAGAGGAAAGAGAAGGAGATGAGTTATTATATAGAATCTTGGACCCATGGGTTCATGATGAACCAAAGGGTTCATGATGAACCATTGGTGAACCAAGAATAGGTTACCCAAAGGAGCCAAAACTGTAGGCCCAAATACAGAAAATAAATTAGGAAATAATATTTGTCGAATATTTTTGAGAAATGCATGAAGAAATACTGCATAATAAATATCGTATAAATTCAAGGTAAATATAATTTATCGGTTTACGTATTAAAATACGTATTCCAGGATCGGGGAGTGACATCTCTACCCTTCTTAGAAAAATTCCGTCCTCGGAATTCCAGCCAAGACAGGATAGTGAAATCAGGGCAAGCAAGGCACAATTATATACAAGTTAACTATCATAGCAGTTATTATTATACATCACAAAGTGCAAAACAAGCAGGTGCAGATAAGCATGGAATCGTGTCAATAAGGTGTAAAAATATACCTTATTAGTCAAACAAATACGGATACCGAGATCTGATCTCGTCCTCGAGCTCCCAGGTTGATTCTTCCGAAGAGTGATGGTTCCAAGAAATACGGACAAGGCTTATCGTCCGATTCTTGAGTACCTTCTCTCGTCGGTCTAAAATAGATATGGGTTGTTCCTCGTAAGTTAGGTCGGTACCAACGACTAACTCAGAATGATCGAGGACATGACTCAGGTCCGGGACATACCCACGTAATTGGGACACATGAAACACATCATGTATGCCAGTTAACGAAGGCGGAAGGGCAAGTCGATAAGCCACATCGCCTACCCGAGCGAGAATCTTAAAAGGACCAACGTATCTTGGACTAAGCTTTCCTCGGGTTCCAAATCTGATGATACCCTGAGTAGGCAAAATCTGCAGAAACACTTGGTCGCCAACTCTGAACTCTAGAGGCCTACGATGCTGATCTGCCCAATGACGATGTCGGTCCTGTGCTACTCGAAGGCGCTCTCTGACCAACTTAACTATCTTCACAGTCTGCGTGATCATCTCTGGTCCCGATAACTTCCGTTCTCCGACGTCGTCCCATGCCAAAGGGGACCTGCACTTCCTTCCGTACAATGCTTCGAACGGGGCCATCTGAATGCTAGCCTGATAGCTGTTGTTATAGAAGAACTCCACTAGATGAAGGTGATCCTTCCAAGATCTGCCAAAATCTAAGGTGCACGCCCGTAGCATATCTTCTAACGTCTGAATGGTTCTTTCTGATTGCCCGTCGGTTTATGGATGATAAGAAGTACTGAATCTTAACTTGGTTCCCAAACTTTGGTATAAGCTCCGCCAAAAATGGGAAGTAAACTGCGTATCCCGATCTGATATTATACTAACTGGAACACCGTGCTGCCTTACTATCTGCTTCATGTACATTTCTGCTAACTGCTCAGTAGTTTGTCCAACTCGGAAGGGAAGGAAATGGGCGAACTTCGTGAGTCGATCTACTATTACCCAGACTGTATTCTTGCCAGCCGGGGATCTAGGTAAACCGGTCACAAAATCCATCGTGATGTGCTCCCATTTCTATTCTGGGATAGGGAGCGGCTGTAGCAATCCTACTGGTCTCTGCTGCTCGGCCTTCACCTGCTGACATACCAGACACTTGGATACAAATCTCGCTATCTCTCTCTTCATGCCATTCTACCAAAAGAACTGCCTGATATCTCGATACATCTTCGTTCCTCCTGGATGAATGGAGTAAATAGAACTATGAGCTTCGGACATAACTTCTTGCCGAAGGTCTCCACTCGGTATACAGAGTCTGTTTCCAAACCTGAGCGTACCATCTTCATGAATCACTAACTCCTTCCTACGGCCTGATTCACACTCCGACCGCAACTTATGAATCTGTGGATCTCCTGCTTGTGTTGCCCTTATCCTCTCTACTAAGGTTGACTGAATCTGCATACTGGTCATTCTTCCTATATTCTTTGGAAAAACTACTTCGATTCCCATACTCTGAAGGTCTTCTAAAATATGCTTCTGCGAGGTCAAGATAAAGGCACTGTCTCTCCTACTCAGTGCATCTGCAACTATATTCGCCTTGCCTGGATGATACTGAAGATCTAAGTCAAAATCCTTCAGTAGTTCTAACCATCTTCTTTGCCTCATGTTCAGATCTCGCTGCGTGAATACATATTTCAAACTCTTATGATCAGTATAGATTTTTACCCGATCTCCGTATAAATAATGCCTCCACAACTTGAGTGAAAACACCACAGCCGCTAACTCCAAATCGTGAGTCGGGTAATTCTTCTCATGGTCTCGAAGCTGCCGAGATGCATATGCTATCACCTTTCCGTGCTGCATCAATACACATCCAAGACCCTTCCCAGATGCGTCACAATATACTATAAAGCCTCCCGCTCCTACTGGAAGCGTCAAGATCGGGGCTGAGATCAATCTCTTCTTCAATTCTTCAAATGATGCCTGACAGCTAGCTGACCAAACAAACTCTACGTCCTTGTGCGTCAAACGCGTTAAGGGCGCAGAGATCTTGGCAAAGTCCGCCACGAACCTTCTGTAGTAACCAGCTAATCCTAAGAAACTTCGTACTTCTGCAACCGTTCTCGGGACTGGCCAATGCTCTACGGCCTCAATCTTCTTCGGATCCACTGACACTCCTGCCCCAGAAATTACATGCCCCAGGAACGAAATGTGATCTAACCAGAATTCACACTTGTCGAGCTTCGCATAAAGTTGATGCTCCCTCAATGTCTGTAAGACAGTCCTAAGATGTTTTTCATGCTCCTTTTCACTGCTGGAATAGACAAGAATGTCATCTAGGAACACCACCACAAATTTATCCAAATACGGTAAAAAGATGCGGTTCATTAAATCCATGAATACTGCGGGGGCGTTGGTTAGTCCAAAGGGCATTACTAAAAACTCATAATGCCCATATCTAGATCTGAATGCTGTCTTCGGTATGTCTTGCTCCCGGACTCTTACTTGATAGTATCCTGACCGAAGATCGATCTTGGAAAAGACGCTGGCCTTGCTCAACTGGTCTAACAGGTCATCAATCCTTGGTAGCGGGTACTTATTCTTCACTGTTACTGCATTCAGCTTGCGGTAGTCGATGCACATCCTCGTCGACCCATCCTTCTTGGGAACTAGAATCACAGGCGCGGCCCAGGGCGATTTACTGTCTCGGATGAATCCCTTAGACTTCAACTCTTCTTCATGTTGATACAATTTATCTTGTTCTGACGGCGACATTCTGTAAACTCTGTCTGCAATAGGCCTCGTTCCAGGGTTCAACTCAATGCTAAATTCTACCTCTCTGACTGGGGGTATCCCTGGGAGCTCATCAGGGAAGACGTCGAAAAAATCTTCGACCACTCTCGGAATCTGTCCTGGCTCTGACACTGCTGCTGAGATGACGCCTCCGGCCTGATTCTTCAAGGTTCGAGTAAAAATGAACTGCTCCATCCCAGGAACGCTGAATATGACCCTACCTCCTCTACAATCAATTGTCGCATGACTGTCTCTCAACCAGTCCATGCCAAGAACGACATCAAAATTCCCCATAGGGAATTCAATCAATGATGCGGGCAGTAAATGCCCACACACCTCCACCGGACATGAAAAGCGCACTCTGCTAACTTCTACAAGCCCATTACCGGTGAGTATATCCATCCTCTCCGGCAATGCCTCAAACACTAATCCAATCCGTGTAGCATATTGTGCAGAGATGAATGAATGAGTAGCACCTGAATCAAATAATGCTACAGCGGGAAATGAGGTGACGAGAATTTTACCTGCCACTACGTCGCTAGACGCAAGAGCCTCTTCCAAGGTCAAGGTGAGAGCCTGTCCCTGGCCCCGCTGAGCTCCTTGTTGCGGCCTTCCTCGACTATGCTGCTGCTGCCTCTGAGGGCCTTCGGCTTCCTGTGCCTGGCGGAACATCTGAGCCTGCGTTGGTAGACGCTGGGCTAGGGGCCTCACTGCTAATACTGGCCCTCCACTCGGGGTTGCCACCGGAGCTGGCAATGCTGGAAATTGCTGAGCTGGCCCTCCTGGCCTCTGCATCACAGGACAAGTGGAGATACGGTGGTCTGAACTACCATACCTCAAGCATAAGCCATTCGCTGACCGGCACACCTCCCTCGTGTGCCCTGTCTTCCCACAGAATGTACAGCCCTGGGGTGCTCCATGTCGCTGTTGTTGGTTCCTCGGCTGCTGATGCCGAACTGGCGCTGTATTAGTTGACACGGCCGTCCTCCGTGGTGCTCCTGCATCATGAATACGTACACCGGGTGCTGGTACCGATGTTTGCTGCATTGCTCCTCCTCCAACCTGGGAATGAGATCTCTTCTGACCTCCTATCCTTGATGCCAACCTCTGCTGGGTAAGCTCGTGCCTCCGAGCGGCCATCAAAACAGCGTTAAATGTCTGGTAGTCATGTCCTTCCACAAGCTGTAATAGTTCCAAATGAAGTCCCTGCTGGAACCTCATAGCTTTCTCTGGCTCCGTTGCCACCATTGCTGGTGCGAAACGGCACAATCTGCAGAACTCTGCTGCATACCCATCTACGGTCTTGCCTGCTTGCTTGAGACTGATAAACTTCTGCTGGAGCTCATATCGAGCTACTACGCCAAAATACTTGGCCTTGAATCTGTCACTGAAGGTGGTCCAACGAACAGGGCATCTTACACCAACTTCTTCTGATGCCTACCAGTCGCGGGCAAGATCCTGAAGTACCAGTTTGACCTGATCATCCTTCTCATCATCTGGAACCTTGGCTGCCACAAGAATGGCTTTGATGTCTTGAATCTAGGCATCCGCAGTGATAGCATCCTCCGTGCCGTCAAAATACCTCGGGTTCAAGCGACAAAACCTTCCTGATGCTCCCGAGTCAACCCCGGCACTCCTCTCAAGAGCTAACTGAATCCCTTGGTTCAGCAACACGTTCTGCTCCTGCTGCTGAGTCTGTTGCTGTTGGTTAGTGACAAAAAACCCCCGGATGATCTCCAGGAGTGCTACGGCGTCTGGTACTGCCGTCGCTGCTGGTGCTGCAGGAGTTTCAATAACCTGCGGCTGCACTGCCTCTTGTTCCACTTCTGCTTGTGCCTGCCCTGGGGAAGGTTATCTCCCCTGTTGCTGCCCAGTCGAGCCATGCTCTTGCTGTTCTTCCTCATGGGCCTCACCCGCTACTGAGAATGAAATACCCCTATAGAGAAAGATATAAGATTATCAAGTCCGAACGAGGAAGATTTTGAGGATGTAAGTCAGGTTAGAGATCAAGGCAAGGACAGAGAATTCGAAACGGAATTTCAAGGAGAACAAGTTTTGATTGAGACTCCTAATAATTCGCAATACCCCACAAGTCTAAAAATCAGACCTGCATGGGCCACCACTAAAACCTTGTCACGCCCCAGTACCGAAATACGGAGACGGACTAGGCCAGCTACTCCATATGAGGTACGTAACGTCATACGGCGATCGTGGCTGTCGAGAGACTAGGGGGTACATGCTACAATCAAGTCTCCTATGGTCCCACAGAGTTCTATGTCTCAATCAATCACGTCACGTCAGCAATGAAATAAACATTAAAGATAAAGCAGTAAGGCGTCCCTGACGCTTCATCAAAATGATCATGAGAGACTAGCTTTATAATTTAGCTATCTCAGAGAGTCAGGAGTACAAAATTATACACAGCTGCAGTCTGTTTAATTACAACTATGTACTGACACAAAATATCAAGTAATCCGGCTAACAGGTGCCGGTGGCTAAACGCCGCAAAAGTATAAGCAGGAGTGGTGGAGAAGAAACCCACTCGAGTCCCTGAACCGCCATGCTCCTAGTATGCACCATGGATGTCAGGAAGGAAGATCGTGTCCTCCGGCTCTGCTACGAGATCTGGCCAAACAAAACCAGCGGGGTCAGCCCCGAATAGCAAGTACCGCCAAAGGGGTACAAGAGTTAAGATTAAAAACCCAGATAATAGAATGATTGATAATAGTAATACTTATGCTACTATTATAGGGTAGCGCAACATCTTCGAACCCATATGGCACCCTTACAACCAAACAAGGACAAAAGGTGCCGCATGGAGCCGGGACGTGTCGTACCCTATAATATTCACATAAGTTAAAAGGTATAAACAATAAAATCTCCTGATCGTGACTTCGGTCGATAGCCTATCGCAGCACAATAACCAACCCAACAATCAAACAAGAACATGGGTTGGATCATGTACTATGATAGACCATGTTCCTCAGTCATTCACAGAAGTAGCACTTTACAACCAGAATAAGTCTTTCGTTCATAACTTCGGTCCACAGCCTGTCATAGTACGATAACCAACCCAACAATCAAACAAGAACATGCGTTGGATCACGTGCCATGACAGTCCGCTTCCCTCGGTTATTCACGGAAGGTAATAGGATACAAGCAAGCCGTTTTCACGGCCAATCAAGTCTACGAGTTTCTAGTGGGACGAGGTTATCCTCGCGTCATGTTATTAGAAAATCCTCAGATCGTATCTTTCCAGCAAGGCTAGCCCACCTAGGGGTTCGCATAGACAGGTGTTATTGAGCACAGGTCCCTCGTAAGGCCACCTTGCCAAAACATATATTATATAGCAGGAATTAATCGGATATAGTCATCCACTCGTTGCAGATGACACAGTATCCGTGGAGACCAGCCGGCACGTCAAGACAATATCTCAAGGCGGCTGGTATAACACGATCTCGGAATTTTGCCCTCCCCATGCATCTAGTATGTTTAGTTGCCTAATTTAACCCTAGGCGAAATCTTGGACTCATATGCTGTAGCCTGCATGATTATCCTCCTAAATGTCGTACTCAAGTACGAGTACCCCAAAGAGGATCCATGTCAATCAGTATGTCAATATGTGCTACCCTCCTTAGTGTAATGCATCATTGCAAATACGCCACGTGAAGTTACGAGTCATTTGTCGAGCATGAACAAGAACTGGGACATTCAGGTACATGTATCAGGTAGGAACACTTTGTTCTCCGGGATCACATTAGTACTCATATCATGCTCGGGACAAAAGGCGTAAGGATATAAAATGGGCATATAATATCTAATAAAATATCAAAAAGCGTACGCACAAAAACACGCACGGTCAAGGGATGAAAAGTCACGCAGGCTCACTCAAGGCAGCGTGCGTGAAAAGTCACGCAGGATCAAGGGGAGAGCCGCGTGAAAAGTCACGCAGACTCAAGGGAAAAGCTGCGTGAAAAGTCACGCAGACTCAAGGGAAGAGCTGCGTGAAAAGTCACGCAGACTCAAGGGAAGAGCTGCGTGAAAAGTCACGCAGACTCGAGGGAAGAGCTGCATAAAAAGTCACGCAGACTCAAGGAAAGACACGCTTCCAACAGGAAGCGTGCTCAAACAGGAGCACACTGCTCACTGTCTTCTCCAAACAGCAAGAACACCATGGATGAACCCAAAGCTTCAAAATATTACAACTTGGCCATCCGAACTCCAAATCCAGATTTCCAAAGTTCCAACTTGGGTGAAACTGAAATGCCTTCCACATGGAAGCATCAAAAACCCATAAAATCCAACTAAAGTAGATCAAACCATGCAAAATCTGAAAATAATTAAAACTTAGATCTACAAAAATCAAAGCTTCAAAATAGAAATTTCCAAGTTCTAAACTAGTATAGATTGAGGAGAAGAACATGTTTTGGCAAATAGTTTTGTAAGAAAATCATTGATAAAATAGGGATCCATCTCTTGAGCAAGTTGGTACTTGCCTTGGTTGGTGGAGGAAATAAATGAGAGGAAGTAAATGAGAGGAGAGAGAAGGAGATGAGTTATTATATAGAATCTTGGACCCATGGGTTCATGATGAACCAAAGGGTTCATGATGAACCATTGGTGAACCAAGAATAGGTTACCCAAAGGAGCCAAAACTGTAGGCCGAAATGCAGAAAATAAATTAGGAAATAATATTTGTCAAATATTTTTGAGAAATGCATGAAGAAATACAGCATAATAAATATCGTATAAATTCAAGGTAAATATAATTTATCGTTTTACGTATTAAAATACGTATTCCAGGATCGGGGAGTGACATCTAGAAGTCGAGGAAGCGAAAGGGTTTTTTAATGGAGCTGGTGTGGCTCCTAATCTCGACTAGGTGTGGGGAGTGATCCGATTTGGTGGTGTTAAGGTGAGAGAGATTAGAGATGAGCTCCAGATCATACCAATGGGTGTTGACCAGGGCTCTATCCAGATAGGAGTATTGTCTTCGAGCGCCATCCTGCATGTTACACCAGGTGAAAGCGTTGCCAGAGAACATAAAGGGGGACAAATGGGTGTTGAAGATGAAGGTGTTGAAGTCGTTCATGGCCGACTGGTGGGGAGGTCGCCCTCTCGACTTCTCCTCTCTGTGTGAGATCATGTTGAATCACCAATACAGAGCCACGGGAGATTGCTGAGGTTGAGGTGGGTGGCAATCAGGGTGTCCCAGAGCAACTTGCGTTCAGCGACGTCACAGCTGTCGTGCACGGCAGAAAGGAGGGATCGGTACAAGAGAAGGGGTATTCAACCCAGCAGAATAGTACATGTTTCGAGTCATGGACGATTCTGAATTTGCATTTGGAGGTGAAGAGGATCCAGATGTCATGGCACCCGACAATGGCGGACTAGAAGTCGAGTTGAAGCTGGATGGATTTGAGTTTTCTTTTGGGGATTTTGGGTTCGATGATAACCAATATGTCGATCCGATGGATTTTTTTGAGGCTGGTTGTTCTCCATAAGGTGGGTTTATTGGTCAACCCTCTAACATTCCACGAAAGGTTGTTAAGCATTGGAGGTGGTTGGGGGTGAGTGTTGAGCCTTGTGGCGGACCTAGTAGTCATGGACGTGGTCTCTTGGTTGTGTTTTTTCTTCTTCTTTTTGAGGTTTTTGGAGCATGTTGGGTCGTATCGGTGGAGTCTGCCTCCGATTCGATGGTGCCAAGGGCGCTTAGCCCAGAAGTCTGGGAGGGATGTCCTCTTTCTCAATGTCTACTAAAGCACAAAGGGGATTGTTGATGGCCAGGAAGCCGACATCCCTGGTTTGCTGAAGCCTGTCCTCGAAAACAATGCCAATGGCAGCAAGCTTGTACTCGAGATCTATACCGGGGATAGGGGGATTTCTGAGGTAGAGAGGGTGGGGTACACGATCAATGCCAGCCGATTCACCTTCTCGCAGACTGGAGAAACCCGGTGGTCGAAGTCTGGCTAGGAGGGGTACTCTTCCGGTCGGCGTCGGGAGAAGGGGGAAGGTGAGAATGTCGAACTGGTTGTGGAGAGGGATGGCCGAGGGGTCGACTAGGGTGATGGCTTTGGCTTGCGGTGGGCTGGGAGAGCCGTCGCTATCAACGAAGTGGGAGTGGGAGTTGGGAAGGGGAGAATTGGTTTCGATAAAATTGATTGGGTCGCCTTCGGGGATTGCGGCTTGCGACGGGCTTTCTTCTTCAGCTCCGGATGGGCCCTGAAACAAAGCTCAGTGAGGTGTCCTCGAGTATGACAATACTTGTAGAAAATAATACTGTTGTCGTACACCAGCGCCTGAGAGAGTGACTGTCCTTCGAGCTCGAGCTGAATGAGGATGGGAGGATCGGATGTCAGATCGAGCTCCACGCAAATTTTGTGTTGTTGCCTTTGGAGAGATTGTGGATTTCCTTAGCAATTTCTACCAGGGTTCCGAAGGAGCTGGCAATACGCTTCAGATCTGCGGGGGGGGAAGCAGACCAGGGGGAGGTTTGGAAGGGTGATCCATGCTGAGATTATCGACGAGTCCACTTTGGGGTTAAAATTGGGGGACCATTTGGCGATCTTTACATGGTGATTGCCGATGCTGGTGGTGCTTTTAGCCCAGACTAAGGAGTAGTTGGAGTCGGAGGATAGGTGGAGGAGCATGTGTTTGGGGTCCAGCGGGAAGATCTTGTACGTGGACGAGAGACCCCATCTAGCTATGGCTTCTTGGGCAGTGGGGAGCTTAGGGCACCCGGACATAAATTTTAACACGAACATCCTCGTAATGCTCGCCAATAGGGAGGAAACCTCTTCGGCCGAAAATAGGACACGGATGGTTTCGTCGTCGGACGGGCTCGGGAGAACGATGTATGGCAGAACGGGGGAAATTCAAAATTTGAATTTGATAGCTGCTGCGTCGGGCGGGAAAGTCCCAGACCCGAGGGGACGGTTACAGCTGTTGTCCGATTGGCCAAACTGAACGGGAGAGGAGCGACGTGGGGGGCTCACGGTGGACGAGGCCACTGGATGGAGGAGCGATGCCGGGAGGGGGTAGCTCCCTTTTGCAACCTTCGGACGGGGTGGGCTGGAAGTGGAGGGGCGACGCGGTGGCTCGGGGGCCAGGGGCGGAGGCCAGAGGTGGCCACCGGAGCCGCGGTGCCACCCTGGAGGGGTCGAGGCCGACGATAGAAAGCTGCTCAGGCGACCAAGGTCTCGGTCGAGTGACAGCAAATCGCGGAGCTGGGGCCGGGGGCCGGTCCGAGCAGCGACGGGAGAAGAAAATGTGGGGCGGTCGGTGGGCTGCCGACGTAGCGTGGCCCCTACGTCGGGATCGAGAGGGAGGAGTTGTCACGATCCGCACCCTAGAGTAAGGGCACGAGACGTGGGTACGTCCAGCCTACGCCGCAGTGTCGGCGGTAGAACGCTGTCCTAGGTCAACATACATCTAACAATATAACTCTAAACAGTTTATACTCCCC
This sequence comes from Iris pallida, assembly GCA_029216955.1. Classification (NCBI taxonomy): domain Eukaryota; kingdom Viridiplantae; phylum Streptophyta; class Magnoliopsida; order Asparagales; family Iridaceae; genus Iris; species Iris pallida. The sequence goes on along the minus strand of JANAVB010014596.1, from coordinate 2,722,775 downwards.
GAATGGGGGTGACATAGTAATAGATAAACTCAATCACAACTAAGGAAGAAGAAAGCACGATATGATATGGTACTCAAGGAAAACAGATGATAAAGTAGTCTAAGATAACATTCCAGCAATATCCAGAGTACAAACTCAGCTACAGTAAATGAAAGAATATATACAACTCCAAATCTCTGAACAGAAGTAAAGTCTAGCTAACAGTGTCATGACAACATAAAGTAAGATAAGCCTAACTAAACTAGTCTAGGCAATGGGGGTGATATCCTCAGCTAGAGCTGGGTCCTCCTGAGAGTCCAGCTCGCAAGTGTCGTCTAGGGCTGCCCCGTAGAAGGTATCCACACAGGCCTCCTCCTCGTCCTCTGTAATATTTTTAAGAGGTCCAGTCAGGACAGGAGCGAGTACAGTACATCTCAATAGTTCATAGCAGGTTAGAAAATATAATCATGCAGTAAAGTAAGATACAAGTACTGAAAGAAGTGCAGTATGTAAACTGAGAGAGAACTGTAATAGAAATATCTACTATAAATAGAGACTAAAAGTGGCTAGTGTGTCAGAGTACAATATAGACATGTAAATGGCATAGGAGATTCTGATGCTACACTATGGAAAGATTTTGATGCTACACTACTTGGATAGTATTCACATGTCTAATTCTACTCTCCCGTACCTCCAATCAATACACAAGGATCCAACCAGGTTATGTTATGATTCCATGCAAAGGCCCCCGAAGGGTGATACATGGATGTCCCATATATGGTAATTCCAGGAGATTCTAGGATACCTAGTAAATGGGATAAGAGATTCTAGGAGACTCTGTGATCATAAGAGTATATGTCACAAGTGATCAAAGAACCAATGAAGCATAGTGATACGTCATGTAAGTGAAACGCACAGAACATGTAGTACCCGATGCTCCCTAAGGATAACATCTCAAGAAGGGATCCATATAGTACCAATTCGTGTGACCAACGTGACAGTAACAAGTAAAGTAATTTAATGCAGGAAATAATTCTAAGCAGGTTATGAAATGATCAGAGAATATACTCGCCTGGTATCTGAGTGTCCAATATGAAAGTACTGTCCGAGGAGTGGTGTCTGGCTCCTAATCAGAACAGCACAAGTCACAACAAGTCCAGAATGGTAAACTGAAACACTATAATGCATTCTACATGAGTCTAGGTCAATCTAGGCCAAAGTCAACTCTTGGTCAACTCTGGTCAACCCTAGAAGTCAAACTTGGTCAACTATGGTCAAACTAGGTCTAACAAGTCTAAACTAGGTCAAACTAGTCTATACTAGTCTAATATGGCTATTCTAAGTTCTAACAAGACTAATCTAGGCTTACTAGGCAATATCATGCCTAAAGAACCAACTAACATCTATACACAACTACACAAGATATTATCTATATCTAAAACAATACACATATATATATTTATATAGTCTAGCTTAGGAATACATGTAATAACATATATGCTCCCATGAGAAACATACATACATTATATATTAAATATATTTTTTTATATATATTAAATATATATATATAGATACACACACATATATATAGGATATCTATATATATATACATCACACTTTATAGGATATCTATATATATAAAAAATATATATATATATAGGATATCTATATATATATATATATATATATATATATACATCACACTTTATATATATACTCATATAGGAAATAGAAACATGTGTAGGTGTGTGTATAACATGGAGTACCATATACATGCAAATGTGTGTATGTGTGTGTGTGTGTATGGTAATAGGGAGTGAATAGTTTCATGTGAGAAAGTGGCATGGTAGTGAAGTGTGGGGACTGTCGTGAGGACAGTGTGATGCATGTGTATGTCACATGAATATTTGTTAACTTGTGTGTGTGATGATAGAGTGAAGTATAACAATAAAATCTGGAATGTAAAACAGTAAGGAAGGAAAAGTAAATCAATTGACAGTTTACACTATGAAGGAATGCAAGAATCAACTCAAAACCAACCCACAGCTCTCCAATCAAAACTACCAGATTTATATATTGAAACCCCATTTAATTCAGTCCATAACAGAACACAAATCTCAGGTAATGAACCATTTTCAGTTCAAAACAGGAATCCCAATTCCAGTTCATTACAATCTCAGTTTTCAGCCCATAAACAATTTCCAGATTTTTGAATCCAAACAACTCCAAAACAGCCCCAAATTAGACACACACATAGAACACTTATAGGTGCACATCATTAAAGTTTAAACCAAACTAATTAACAATTTAAATGGGTTAAAATGATGCTGGAGTTTCATATCAAAAACCTGGGAAAATAGTGAACAATGAACTGATATACAGGTATCAGGATTAAATTAAGAAATGAGAATTTATCAATTAAAAAATAAACTAAACACCAAAACAGAGGTTGGTAATATATATACCCATAGTGTACGTGTCCAACCGTGTCATTGTGTACAAGCACGAGGACACAATGTGTCAAAACAAATTAAAACACAAAACAGTGCAAATACTGTGCCAGTCCTCGTGCACGTGTTCACAGGGTTCGTGTACACGACACGACACGACACATACCTCGTGGTCGTGTCCAAGTGTCGACTAGGTCTAGGTCTAGGGCTAGGGCATCCTGACACATGTCCACGATACACGTGCGTGCGATACGACACGCATATCAGTGCTCTAAATCAACTGAACCCGGTCCAGTATAAATGCAATGCACGTGCTCGTACATGTCCGACACGACACGTGGGTGTCTGAGACTCGACACACGTCATGTCAGTCACGAGGATGACCCGTGTGTCAAGTGTCGCATGTCGACGTGACGTGTCCTGAGAGTTGTGGCCCCCGAACAGCAGAGGATAAATCCTGTGCGCGCGCGTGTGTGTGCACCGCGGGTCCGCGTGTCCGTCGAGACCCGACACGATAAGAAAACAAAACACAGACACTGGAAAACCATAGGCAAGATCAAAACCCTAATTCCTATTTAAAAAGTTTACACAAAAAGAATCGAAATGCCCTTTGAGACATTTCGACAAACACCAATAAACAGTGTCTGATACGTGTCCGATACGGACACGTACAGTGTTCAAAACCTAGGGTTTCCTATTCCTACAGCTAGGTTAGGCCTAGGGGTCCCTAGATGTGGAATAAAAATAGAATTTCATTGAGTATTATGGAAGTTACCTATGGTTGCAAAATCCTCAAAAAAACCCCAATAGAGAATGGTTCTCCAAGCTTCAAAACTCCCTCAAATTGTCCCAAACCTGTGATGTGACTCCACAAACAATAGAGGAACAGTATTTAGAGTGCAATGGAGAAAATTCCAATGAAAATAGACCTATATTGAATGATCTATGAAGAAATGAAGTGTAGGCTCACCGTGTCTTGAGGAAAGAATGATAAACTATTGGAAGGAGGCTCAAATCCCCAAAATGATATTATATAGGGAATGGGGACAAGCCTTGGCCGGCCACTAGGTTAGGTTAGGGTTTCTAGGTTGCATCCTAAGGCTAGGAATGAATCAAGGGTATTATGTGGTCTAGAATAAAGGGCTATTTCCTAGTCTTAAACAAACTCACTTAACTTAACTAAACTTGACTTAATCTATAATCCAACCCATATAATTCTCAAAGTGGCTAACTAAAATTAGTTATGAATAATCTAGGTTAGGTCCAATCTAGGTTAGGCTAACCAAACCACATGGCAAACAATTAACTAGGATTTAATCACACCATTTAAATAATCAATTAAAATTCCTAAATAAAATATATAAAATTCAAATAAATTCTAATAAATTCAAATAATCCCAAAAATGTTAAAAATACCCTCACACTAGAAATGTGGTAGTGACTGGAGTCAAGCCGCCATGGGGAGCTTGAGGATATATATATATATATATATATATATATATATATATATATATATATATATATATATATATATATATATTAGTGGCCCTTCCACAGCCTCTGGCGCTTCTGGCCCCTGGATTTAGGCGCATTGGACCCCCCAGCTCTTAGCACCTTTTTTCTTCCGCCATTGGCCAAGATGGCCTCTTCGTCGACCGCTTCTGGCCGCCCTCCTCCAGTGGGCGCATGTGGCCCTACTTCGGCAGATCGTTTCCCACCCCCACGGGTATGCGCCCTCTTGACTGGCATCCAGGGCAGTGCCATGGTCCTCGCCGCCTCCTCCGCGGGTTCAGCACCCCCACCTCCCTCTCCCCCCTCGGGCTCCTCCCTACCGGCCGATCTCTTTTCCCTCAACCCCTATTGGGAGCGGTACCCCAGGAAGGCTATTCCTTCTACCCCTTCTCTCTGCGCAGCGGGCCCCCCTCGCGTTGCCCCTGCCCCGGTGCCTTCCTATGCCGATATGCTTCAAACCGACAGAGCAGCCAAGCAGGGTCTCATGTTCAACGACGACCATCTCAACGAAGTCGATTATCTGTTACCTTCTCATGTGCCTACAATCCCTTTCTCCAACCTGGAACTAGAATCCTTGGCCACCTCTTTTCCCTTCTCCTTCATCATCAAATTCTTCTCGGGCTACCCCAAACTCTCCAGGGTCCAGGAGGTTATCGCTAGTTGGCAGCTTACAGCAGAATACAGAGTGGCACCTCTAGACCCTGGCATATCCTGCTCCACCTCTTTTCAGATACCGACCACAGGACTGTGTGGTCCAAAGGCACCAGCAGAGTGGACTCCCACCAGATAAAGATTATTAAATGGTCCACAAACTTTAGCACCAAGGAAGACTCTGCGACGGTTGTCGCATGGGTGACTCTTTCCAATCTTTCCCTCATTTGCTTCATTCCAGCAGCCCTAAGACGTATAGCCAATTCCTTTAGGACTTATGTGGCCACTGCTCCAGAAACCAAAAACCTAACTAAAGCTCACTATACAAAGTTTGTGTGGAACTAGATCTCTCTAACGAGCCCCCCAACCACATCCTAATTGAACTTGGCAACCACTTCCACACCCAGAAAATCATCTACGATAACCATATCATCTTCTGCTCCCACTGTCACCTGCGCGGGCATCTATCCAAGTATTGTTATCATCTTCATCCTGAGCTCAAGAGGAAACCTTCTAGGCCAGTAGCTCACACCAAAAAAGATCAGATTCAGTTGCCTACCCGGTCCCCCTGCTCCCGCCATCGAACTCCTATATCAGATTATATTCTAGCAAAAGGAAAACAGAACAAGACACCCCGACGGACAGAACGGAGATCCCCTCATCGAACAGAGCGGTGGTCCCCTACCACCCACCATCTCTGAACCTTTCTAACCAGTTTAACGTCCTAGAAGAGGATACGACAAATCCTACTCTAGAGATCACTTCTATTGGAATCTCTTACATGAACTCTTAAAACTCATCGAATGTCGGTATCTCTAAGCTGAAAGACACGAAGGAGGTCCGAAATGTTCATCTACACACCACAGATGGTCTTTCCGAAACTCACCCTTCCTACAAAGTCGATCTTGTAGAAGCCCTGTCCATACTTGGACCAGATCAAGATCAGAGAGGATTACAGATTCTCGTTGCCGGATTCCCCCTTCGATCGGAAGGAGACCGATTGGGCAACCTGGACGACTCCATTCTCTTCCTCTCCGAGGAACCCGTGTCGGACTCGGTTGGAGATTTAATCGATCAGACCGACGACATTCTCATCACCCACACCGACGGCTCAATCTTCGACTCATCCACCTCGATGGCGGGAGAGGCTACGACCTCAACAAGAAAATCTAATCAGAATAGATCTGATGAATCCCCGGCCATTTAAACTAGTTCCGCAGCCAAGCGGGCTAACCAACCCCCCCACACAAACTCAATTAATGTTGAACATCCTCTCCTGGGATGTCTATGGTCTGGCGAACAAACCTACCAAGCGAAGAATCACCAGCCTTAAAAAAACCCACAAGATTGACGTCTTGATCATCCTTGAACCCAAAATCCCCTATAAGAGACTTAAATCTATTCAGCTGCAGTCAGGCTTTCCTATGGCCATTACTGCCAGACACAATATTTGGATCCTCTGCTCGAAGTACGTCAAAATCGAAGTCATTAACGACTCCAAGCAGGCCCTCTCCTACTGGATGGAGCACCTATTATTACCCAAGCGGTCCATCCTGTCCACGGTCTATGGCAGCTATGACATTATGGAGCACAATCTCCTTTGGAACAACCTCCTGGACATCCACCTCCACCACAACAATCTTCCTTAGCTCTGCGTTGGGGACTTTAATATCGTCACATGTAGAGAGGAGAAGTCCGGGGGTCGGCCCCCTACCAGCCATACAAGATTTTAATAATTTTATTTTCAACTCCCACTTCGATCCCCTTACGTTCACCGACTGCACCTTTACCTGGTACAACATGCAGGATGGAGATCGCCGCCAACATTCTCGCTTGGATAGGGCCCTTACGAATGCCCATTGGCACGGAATGGGGACCACCTCTAAGCTCTCCCACCTCAATGCCAGAGAGTCCGACCACGCCCCTCTGTTAGTTAGTATCTCTAGCAACTCGGGCTCGAACAAAAATAGCTTCCGCTTCCTTGACTTCTGTAGCGATTACCCCTAATTCTTAGGCATCGTCACGGAAGCGTGGAGCAGCACAGACAATGTCGTACCCCTCACCAGGGTGGCCATCAAGCTCAAGGCCACGAGGAAAGCCCTGGCGGTATGGAGCAAGCAGGCCTATGGGGATATTTTTCAGGCTATCCGTAAGGCTAAGGATGACGTCAATCGAGCAGAGATCCAATTCATGAATGATAGATCTCCTGTGGCTAGGACTGCTCTCAACCTCACCAAAGCTATCCTTAAATTCTGTCTGAAAGTGGAGACTGATTTTTGGAAGCAGAAAGCCAGGCTTAAATGGGACAACGAGGAAAACAAAAACTTGAGCTTCTTTCATGCATGCGTCAATGGTCGCAGGCAGAAACTCACCCTTCATCAAATTATGGGCAGTAACGGAAACATCATCAAAGACCAAAAGGGTATCCAGGAGGAAGCGGCTGAGTACTACTCCAAACTGTTCTCCAAAGATATAGTCATCAGGGACCCTTCCTTCCTGGAGAAAATTCTGCATCTCATCAGCGACGGCGATAACATCCTGCTAGAGTTCCTACCATCCGAGATAGAGGTGAAAGACGCCGTCTGGGCTCTTGACGAGCATAGTGCCCCTGACCTAGACGGGTTTTCGGGAGTATTTTTTGCTCCTACTGGGACATCATTACGGCAGATATCCATGAGGCGGTCATCGCCTTCTTTCAAGGTACGACGTACCCGAGAGCCATCTCGAGCACCAATCTGATCCTTATTTCAAAAAAAGATAATCCGGAGTCTTTTTGCGACTTTTGTCTAATCAGTCTTTGCACCTTCACCAACAAGATCATATCCAAGATCGTCGCATCCCGTATGTCTGATCTCCTTCCCAAGATCATCTTTGAGGAGCAGAGTAGCTTTTTCTGTGGCAGAAATATCCAGGATAATATCATGTTAGCTCAAGAATTAATCACATGTATGAAGTTTTCGGCAAGAGGGAGCAACATAGCTATAAAATTAGACATAGAGAAAGCTTACGACAGGCTGGATTGGCAATTCATGATCTGGGTCTTTAGAGCTTTCAGATTTTCTGAAACCTGGACCAACATCGTATGGAGATCGATCAGCAACTCCTGGTTTTCTGCGGTAATCAATGGTCAGGCCGATGGCTACTTCAAATCGAGCCGCAGGATTAGGCAAGGTGATCCCATGTCGTCCACCATCTTCATCATTACGGCGGACGTCCTGAGCAGGAACCTTAATAAGATGACTTGCACTACCAACTTCCACCACTATCATACCGCCAGCGGCTGTCCTATTATCACTCACCTAGCATTTGCTGACAACATCCTCATTTTCTTATCCGGGGACGTCTGGTCGGTAGAGCTAGTCCATAACACCCTCCGGAAATATGCCAGTTGTTCGGGCCAAAAGGTCAATCCGGATAAAAGTGTCATCTACACTCACCATAAGATCAAGAGAAAGTACGCAGGCACCCTCTCCAATACTACCTCTTTCCCTATCAAACACCCCCATTCCAATATTCGGGATGCCCCCTTGTGTATGGGAAATCTAACACTGGTATATTCGAGAACCTGATCAGCCACACCAGGAAAAAGCTTGAAGGATGGCACAATGCAACGCTATCTCCGGGTGGCAAGATGATCCTTATTAACCACGTTCTCACATTAATCCCCATCTACACCCTTGCGACGTTCTCTCCCCCTAAGAATGTCTTTAACTCTATCGAAAGCATCTTCAGCAACTTCTTCTAGGGGCACAGAGACGGCTACGACAAGCATCATTGGGCTAGTTGGGACTCCATGGCCAGGACGACCGATAAGGGGGGCTGGGATTCACCAAACTTTTCCACATTGTTAAAGCATTCTCGATAAAACTGTGGTGGAAGTTACGCACCACTCAGAACTTATGGACCAGATTCATGAAGGCCAGATACTTCAAGAATATCCACCCATCGACGGCTATATCTAATAGCATATCTTCTGCAGCATGGCGTCGTCTGCTCATCGGGCGCTCTCTTGTCGAACCAGTGATGCATCTCATGGTGGACGACGGAGAATTACTGGCCTTCCTGGAATGATGGGTTGGAGATACCTTACTTCCTAATCGCTCAGATGCCTACAGGTTCTGTAAGGTCAAGGACATGTAGGACCCCATCAAAAAAGCTTGGATCTGGAACAAGGTACGGGATTGGGCCAGTCCCAAGGTGGTAGAGCTCATCCGACGTGAAGGATTGGTGATCGGGACTGACGATGACGAGTTCCGGTGGCAGGATGACTCATCGGGTTATTTTTCGCTCAAATCAGCCAAAAAAGTGATCCGAGGCACGGGGGTGCCAAGCCCTAGCATTGCTCCATTCTGGCAGACATGTATCACCAAGAAGTGGTCCTTCATCATTTGGAGAGCCCTATGCAAGATCCTTCCTACTGATGATACCCTCAACACTATCGGCTTCAGCATAGCGTCCGCATGCACATGATGCACAGATCGCAACTCGGAGACGGTGGACCACATTTTTTGTCAAGGAGATCTTCCGGCCAAGGTTTGGAGTACTCTCTCCCAATATTACAGGATAGATCTAGGGGGAAGGTGCTACGAAGACCTAATTATGGCATGGAGCTACGGGTCCCATGGTCATCAGATCGTTGTAGCTGCTGCGACGTGGGTTATTGTCACCCCCGTTTTTCGTTCTACGTATTTCCAGTATACGTACACGGAATCTTGACATGTATTTTTATTTTTCTGCCTGCTAGCTAATTTCAGTTTAATCTTGATTAGGTTCATCATAGCATGTAATGGTTTAACTTGGTTTATTTTGGGTTTTGACATGGCTCAGTTTTAATTGGTTTGGGTTGGTTTGGTTTGGTTTAATGTGTATTGGAACACCTTAGCCTTGCTCCACCCTCAACACACCACATCCCACCCTCATTAAAAACCCTACCAACACTCTCTTTCTTTATTACTTCCTCCATTAACTTCTTCTTCTTCTTCCTCCACCCAACTCTCCACACCCATAGGCAAGTACAACTTGCTTCTACAAGAGGGCCCATTTTATTGTTCCATTAGCTTCTTCTCATGTTTCTAAGACACATTAGAACTTGTCATTTTCCATTTTGAGGCTTTAAATCTTGTAGATCTAGAAATTATTATTTTTAGATTTGTTGGTTTTGATCTATCAAACTTCTTTATTTTCAAGTTTTGAAGGTTCCATGTGGTGGAAAATTTTCTTCTACCCAATTTTGACCTTTGAAAAGTTGGATTTGGACTTGTTTTGACCAAGTTATGAACTTTTGAAGCTTTGGGTTTAACCATGGAGTTCTTGCTGGTTTGGAGAAGACAGTGAGCAGTGTGCCGAGCTTTTTAGCTTACGCCGCTGAGCTGCGTGTGCTCTTTAGTGCAGCATACGCAGACTTGAGTACGCTTCCTGTTGGAAGCGTATCTCATGCGTACGCAGACTTGAGCGTGCCCTGGTACGCAGACTTGAGCGTGTCCTGGTACGCAGACTTGAGCGTGCCCTGGTACGCAGACTTGAGCGTGCCCTGACCTGAGCGTATGCTCCCCCCTTAGGTGCTTTATGTTCCCATATTCCCCTTTTATGAATTTGTATCCATTTCATATCCTTACGCCTTTGATATAAACTTGACATAAACCCGATAAGATCATGGCAGTATTTATGAATGTTAAATAGGACAAGGCTTAGTGATGGAATTGTATGATTAGTGACCCGCCGTGGTGCACTCTTGACAAGTAATTTGACATGATAATTCTTGATGGCGGTCCGTTGTGACGTACCCTTGCCTTGATAAGTAATCTTGATAAGTAACATGACCTAATGGTGACCCATCGTGGTGCACCCTTGACAAGTAATCTTGACATGATAACCTTGATACGCTGCTGCGATGGCTAACTTGACATGCTAAGTGAATTCTTGACACCGTGGATGATTGTATTGAATGTGCTTGTGTAAGTAACCAGTCTTGTCTCGTATCATGTTTAGGACATGTATCCCTGGTTACCACGGTCAGGGATTCATACCGAATCTGACTAGGTTAATGACTAGATTGATCAAGTAGAGCATATAGGGAGGTATTCCGACTACAAGCAATCCCCTTATTTGGGTGCCTTCTTTGATGGACTTGTAGCCTGCCGACGAGTAGGGCACATTTCCAGCTCACTGTTATGTGGGGCACTACATAAAACGATTACTATGCATACTGTCATGTATTGCATCCAAGTCATCTTACAAGGCATGATAACTCTAAGCTTGAACCTTACGTCTGGATAACCTGGATAGTCTGCAGGGCTTGTGGCCGTAGGCATACCTCATTATATTTTGCTAGTAACTAAGCTTGTGATAACCCTAGTTAGTTAAGTATCAAGCCGTACTCTTTGCTTGGCCGTGAATGATGGATGGAGTCCTATCTTGTCTAGTCTTGCCTAGATCCAGTGCATGGATATCTCCGGACATGCTTGTTTATGCTTTACTATACCGATAATTGGTTCGAGGCTAAGTTCTATTCAGGTGAAGGGTTACAACCCCGGTCCTTGTTTGGTTTACGAGTTGTGACTTGGTTACCGAAATAGTCCATTAGTTATCTTATCGTTTATCATCCGGCTTTCTTTAACTCATGTCTTATGTTATTTCACCTAGGATTTATGTGCTGACATGCTGATTTTAGTTCTTAAGTGAAGCCTTCTTTGTGGCACTTGCTCTTTCTGGGGTCTGACCCAGCTAGTTTTGTATGGCCAGATTTCGGAGCAGCTACCGAGGATCTCCCAACCTTCCTGCCAGATGGTGAACACTAGAAGGAATCTCGGCAACGAGTGGGTTTTATTTTGCTCTCCCACTCCCTTGTAAAAATATTCTTTTGAGGCGTTTAGCCGTCGAGCAAGTGTTAGCTCGTTTGCAACTTTATTTACTGTCTGCCTACGGGCTGTAGCATGATTGACAAATCCTAGGGTTGATCATGTATGACTTAAACTCTTGCTAGTCTTCGTATTTTGTATGACTAGCTTCATGATCATCTGAATGTGTAATGTATGGGACGCCTTACTTTGTATGTCTGATGATCTACCATCTTGTTATATCTACTTCTTGCTTGAGATTGAGACACTAGGCTTGTTATTGACCTTAACAGACTGATGGCTTTTAGTAAACCCTCATGCATCTAGACAGCCGTGACCGTATTGCGATATGAGATTCACTTCAATGTACGTAGCTGGCTGTGTCTGTCCCCCGCTCTCCAGTATTCTGGTTCTGGGGCGTGACACGGTTTAAGTGGTGGCCCATACAGGTCTTGTAGATCAAGATATGTGAGGGTTTTAACGGATAGATGTCTCAATCAGCACTCACCTTTGATCTCTACTCGTGTCTTCTTATCTTTCAGAATCCTTGATCTGATCACATGTTTATATCCTCGATCTATCATGGTCCTTTCTTATTGTTCCCTATGTCGTTTCCTTCAAGCGCCTCAACCCTCCCTTCTTTGATGGGAGTGAAGACGCTATTGCAGCCGATGCGTGGCTCCAGGATATTGAGATTATCTTAGATGCAGCCAAGACTCCAGAAGGAGAGAAGGTAGCTATGGTACGTCTACAGTTATTGGACCTAGCCCGCACCTGGTGGGCGATGATAGCAGTTGGTTTGGCAACGCCTATTCCGTGTACGGTATTCAGTGACAAGTTTCAGATCAAGTACTTCGATGCTGTGGCTCGGCATGACCTACAGACGAAGTTCACCAATCTAAGGCAGATGAGCAGGACGGTCGATGGATATACGGTCGAGTTTTCAAGACTGAGTCGATTTGCTCCCACTTTGGTGGCAACCGAGTTTGATCGAGCGCAGCGGTTCCAGCAGGGACTCCACCTAGAGATCATTCTAGCAGTGGAGCAGTTTGAGCATCAGACCTTTGATGCTGTTTTGCGGGCAGCTAAGAGGCATGAGTATACCTCGTAGAGAATTATAGACAGAACCGGAGGACGGAAGCGGTCCCATGGTCAGATGATCCAGTCTTCAGCCCCAGCCTCGGCAGCTAGGGCCTTGACCATTGGGGCTCCGAGGAGGGCAGCATCAGTTACGTCGGTTCAGCATTCGACTCTGACGTATCCTCAGCAGCAGAAGCGGAGGCAGTCTTCCACAATGGGCTGCACTTATTATGGAAAGCCAGGGCATGTAGTGTCAGAATGTCATCGAGCACAAGGATTGTGTTTGGCTTATGGGGCACCGGATCACATGATAGGGTCCTGCCCACAGAGAGCCGGTTCATCCTCATCGGCCCAGACTAGTACCTCAGTGAGGGGACCAGCACCAGTGCAGCAGCAGCAGTATCAGCCTCCGAGACCATTACTGCCTCAGGCTCAGGCATTCCAGCAGCAGTGACCGCAGCAGTATGCCCAGGTCCAAGCTCAGGTTCAGAACCGCCAGAAAGGTTTCCAGCAGAGGGGACCAGCACCCAGAGGGCACGGTCAAACGATGGCTTTGACCGTAGAGGAGGAGTTGGCATCAGGTGAGGTGGTGGCAGATACCATTCTCGTCAACTCTTTTTCTGCATCAGTATTATTTGATTCAGGTGCATCGCATTCATTTATATCTGCACGATTTGCGACACGGATAGGACTGGAGTCCGAGTCATTATCAGTAAGGCTCAATATACTTACTGGTAACGGACTTGTGGGTGTAGATAGGGTATTTTCCTCGTGTCGAATCGTAGTCAGCGGTAGAGAGTTTCCCGTTAGGTTGATAGAGTTTCCGATGGCCGATTATGATGTAGTCCTAGGAATGGATTGGTTGAGGGACCGGTATGCTAGGATAGATTGCCATGTTGGCAAGATTATTTTTAGTATTCCCGGTGAGCCAGAGTTTTCATTTTTCTCGAGGCAGAGTAGAACCTTCTTCCCCAGTATTGCGGATGGCCGTAGCAGCAGCAGTTCAGTTTCCCAGAGTTGTAGAAGAGTTTTCTGACGTATTTCCCGAAGAGCTTCCAGGCATGCCCCTAGAGAGAGATAGAATTCACTATCGATTTGATTCCAGGGACGGCACCAGTGTCAGAGAGAGTCTATAGGATGGCACCATCGGAGTTGGAGGTCCTGTACAAGATGATTAAAGAACTTAGAACCAAGGGATTCATTCGTGCTAGCGGATCACCTTGGGGAGCTCCGATGCTTCTTGTGAAGAAGAAGGATGGCACGTCAAGATTATGTGTTGATTATCGTACCTTGAACTCTGTAACCATTAAGAACAGATATCCTTTACCAAGGATAGATGATTTATTTGATCAGCTCAGGGGAGCGGCAATATTCTCGAAGATTGACTTACGGTCAGGGTACCATCAGATCAGAGTCAGAGAGCAGGACATCCCGAAGACAGCATTCAGATCTAGGTATGGACATTGGGAGTTCCTTGTTATGCCATTTGGAGCGACCAATACGCCGGCCGTATTCATGGACCTCATGAATCGTATCTTCATGCCCTATTTGGACCAGTTCGTGATAGTGTTCATAGACGACATCTTAGTCTATAGCAAGAATGAGGCAGAGCATGAGCAGCATCTTCGTGTAGTTCTTCAGATTCTCAGGGAGCACCAGTTGTACGCGAAGTTCAGTAAGTGCGAGTTTTGGTTGGATCGTATCTCGTACTTGGGTCATATCATCACCAGAGGTGGAGTGGAAGTTGATACCCAGAAGATAGTGGCTATAGAGACATGGCCAGTACCTAGCACCGTTGCAGAAGTTTAGAGTTTCCTCGGATTGGCCGGCTATTACCGACGCTTTGTGTCAGATTTTGCTCGAATTTCAGCGCCACTGACGCAGTTGACCCGTAAGGATGTGCAGTTTGCTTGGACAGCAGAGTGTCAGTCATTTGAGAAGTTGAAGCAGAGATTGATGACGGCTCCCATTCTTTCTCTTCCCGACGGGACGGAAGGATTTTCAGTTTATTACGACGCATCCGGCAAGGGATTAGGATGTGTCTTGATGCAGCATGGTAAGGTAGTCGCTTATGCGTCACGTCAACTTCGTAACCATGAGAGGAATTATCCAACCCATGACCTGGAGTTAGCAGCCGTAGTTTTTGCATTAAAACTTTGGAGACATTATTTGTATGGAGATCGGGTAGAGATTTTCACCGACCATAAGAGTCTGAAGTATGTGTTTATCCAGAAGGATCTTAATATGTGTCAGAGGAGATGGCCAGAGCTACTTGTGGATTATGATATCAGCTTGCAGTATCATCCTGGAAAGGCCAACGTGGAAGCAGATGCATTGAGCAGGAGAGCCGGAGTTTATTTTCTAACGGCGCAGCCAGAGTTGTTAGCAGATCTTCAGAAGATGGGTATTGAAGTTGTTCTTCCTTCCAGTGTGGCATTGATGGCCAGTATGCAAGTTCAGTCCAGCATAGTTGAGAGGATCAAGTTAGCTCAGTCCACGGACTCTAAGCTTCAGCGGCTTAGGACAGAATGTGTGACAGGATAGAGACCAGAGTTATGCATTCATGAAGATAGTACACTCCGATATGGGAGGCGTCTTTGTGTACCCAGTGGTAATATCAGACAGGAGATCATGGCAGAAGCCTACAGTTCCCAGTATTCCATTCACCCCGGCGGTACGAAGATGTATTGTGATATTCGGCAGCATTTTTGGTGGAATAACATGAAGAGGGAGATAGCCCGGTTTGTCTCTCGTTGTTTAGTTTGTCAACAAGTTAAGGCCGAACATCAGAGACCAGCTGGGCTTTTTCAACCTTTACCGATCCCAGAATGGAAATGGGAGCACATCACCATGGATTTTGTAACTGGATTACCTAGATCCCTAGCTGGAAGAGATGCTATCTGGGTTATAGTTGATCGTCTCACGAAGGTAGCTCATTGTCTTCCTTTCAGAATCGGTCAGTCGACGGATCAGCTTGCAGAGATGTACCTCAGGCAGATAGTCAAATTACATGGAGTGCCAGTCAGTATTGTGTCCGACAGAGATTCAAGATTCACCTCGCACTTTTGGCGGAGTCTTCAAGAGAGTTTGGGGACTCGTCTTAAGTTCAGTTCAGCCTACCATCCGCAGACAGATGGTCAGTCAGAACGCACGATCCAGACTCTTGAAGACATGCTGCGGTCATGTACACTCGACTTCGGTGGTTCGTAGAAAGATCACCTGCATCTCGTAGAGTTCTCGTACAATAACAGTTTCCAGGCTAGTATCCAGATGGCACCTTTCGAGGCCTTGTACGGCAGGAAGTGCAGATCTCCTTTAGCTTGGGACGATATCGGTGAGAGGTAAATGCTTGGACCGGAGATAGTGACGCGGACTATTGAGGTGGTCAGACGAGTCAGAGATCATCTTCGAGTTGCCCAAGATCGCCAGCGTCATTGGGCCGATTCTCATCGGCGTCCCCTTAAATTTTCTGTCGGCGACCACGTATTCCTTAGGATCTCGTCTACCCGTGGCGTCATTCGATTCGGCATACGGGGAAAGATCAATCCTAGGTATATAGGGCCGTTTGATATTCTAGAGCGAGTAGGTGATGTATCCTATCGTCTCGCTCTTCTGCCGTCGTTACGTGAGGTACATGATGTCTTTCATATATCCCAATTATGACGGTATATCCCAGATCCGAGTCATGTCCTTGATCATTCGAAATTGGTTGTTGGTACCAATATTTCGTATGAGGAGAGACCCGTATCCATATTGGACCGGAGAGAGAAGATACTCAAGAACAAGACTATCAAGTTAGTCCGTGTTGCTTGGGGTCATCACTCTTTGGATGAGTCAACATGGAAGCGTGAGGATGATATCCGATCGCGATATCCCGACCTGTTTGACTCGTAAGGTATAATGTCTTCTTATTTCTTATGCTTAAGTTCCTTGCTTGCATGAATGATTTCTTGATTGACTACTAGTTTTGTATTGTCTGCAATTGATATAGCTTGCTCGACATCTCTAGCCTCTTGATTAAATTCCGAGGACGGAATTTTTTTTAAGGTGGATAGAGTTGTCACCCCCGTTTTTCGTTCTACGTATTTCCAGTATACGTACACGGAATCTTGACATGTATTTTTATTTTCCTGCCTGGCTAGCTAATTTCAGTTTAATCTTGATTAGGTTCATCATAGCATGTAATAGTTTAACTTGGTTTATTTTGGGTTTTGACATGGCTCGGTTTTAATTAGTTTGGGTTGGTTTGGTTTGGTTTAATGTGTATTGGAACAACTTAGCCTTACTCCACCCTCAACACACCACATCCCACCCTCATTAAAAACCCTACCAACACTCTCTCTCTTCATTACTTCCTCCATTAACTTCTTCTTCTTCTTCCTCCACCCAACTCTCCACACCCATAGGCAAGTGCAACTTGCTTCTACAAGAGAGCCCATTTTATTGTTCCATTAGCTTCTTCTCATGTTTCTAAGACACATTAGAACTTGTCATTTTCCATTTTGAGGCTTTAAATCTTATAGATCTAGAAATTGTTATTTTCAGATTTGGTGGTTTTGATCTATCAAACTTCTTTGTTTTCAAGTTTTGATGGCTCCATGTGGTGGAAAATTTTCTTCTACCCAATTTTGACCTTTGAAAAGTTGGATTTGGACTTGTTTTGACCAAGTTATGAACTTTTGAAGCTTTGGGTTTAACCATGAAGTTCTTGCTGGTTTGGAGAAGACAGTGAGCAGTGTGCCGAGCTTTTTAGCTTACGCCACTGAGCTGCGCGTGCTCTTTAGTACAGCGTACGCAGACTTGAGTACGCTTCCTGTTGGAAGCGTGTCTCTTGCGTACGCAGACTTGAGTACGCTTTCTGTTGGAAGCGTGTCTCTTGCGTACGCAGACTTGAGCATGCCCTGGTATGCAGACTTGAGCGTGCCCTAGTACGCAGACTTGAGCGTGCCCTGGTACGCAGACTTGAGCGTGCCCTGGTACGCAGACTTGAGCGTGCCCTGGTACGCAGATTTGAGCGTGCCCTGACCTGAGCGTACGCTATCCTGAGCGTACGCTACCCTTTGCTCCCC